>CM060677.1:78543664-78679394 GCA_030686995.1 Artemisia argyi
ACCCAACTTCTAAAGCAAAGATTCTCTTAAGAAAACAAAGAACTAAATATTATTCAAACCGAAATACCACTAATTAACCTAGAACATCTATTATATGTGGGTGACGTATCTGATGGGAGTAAAAAGCCACAAGTACCTCTTATGAGCTCTAAAGAGAACCACTACTCCATGTTTAGCATCTAACTTCTAAATAAACTCTATCATTTCTCGCTCTTCGCAATTTAAGATTCCAAATAATGAAACCCGCGAATACTTAGCTGATAATCAGCCACGCATATATAAAGTTAGTTACGGAAACTTGCAAATTCTAGAAGAAGAATTCGCGTTTTCTAGCTCCTGATGTAAAAGACTAGCGAAAGCTTTTAAGCTGCGCATGTATAAAGTCAAGTACGGGAACTTGCAGATTCTTAAGAAAGAATTCGCATTTTATAGCTCCTTGTATACAAAACTAGCACAAGCTTATGTGATTATCATTGGTTAAGGGAACAAGCTAGGGCTCAACACGCCCGGTCAAGTCAAAATATTTATTCCTACTCTCGCCAGCAAGAAAGTCAACAAGGTGTCAAAACACTTATTCAAACTTTATTATATTTTTGTACAATTTTTTCATTTTTTTTCATATTTTTTTTGTACTTTTCATCAAAATTTTTGAAATTTTCAATTTTTCAATTTTTTATTTTTGGTGGAAAAACGGAGTTGCAAGAGTGCACGACTTGTGAAACATGCAAGGTCAAAATCGAATCAAAGATTCACCCTCCCCCCGACTAGAACGAAACATTGTCCTCAATGTTTTATGGGTTAAGGTAATCCTAACAAAATTCTAGGCCGATTATTAATTATGCCAAAGAAAACGTTAGTCGATAAGATTTAACGGATATAGGATTTCCAAGTAGCACCGATGAATGAGACTCCAAGTGAAGAGATAACGAGCACGAGAGTCATCATAAATCACGGACAATCCTAAACAAACATCACAAACAACCATGGAACACAAGAGTAGAAGAGGCACCCCCTCCTCACGTTATTTGTTAGAAAATAGAAAATAAGAAGATGAAATTGGATAAGCATGGGTTGCCACCCACGAAGCGCTTGTTTTTGTTCACCGAGTCACATGAGCTTGACTCGATCCCCGAATTAATTCGTCCTTGGGGAAAAACCGTGGAAAAATAATCTCATTTGGGCTTTCATTCAAAATATTTTAAAAACTCATGACTTATTTGAAAGTTCCAACCCGAAGAGATAACCGATGGTATTTTACTTATGAAAACTTTTAAAAACGATACCAGGGTCAAAAACAACATCCTCACTCCCCACAGAGTGACAGATAAGAGAAATCACACCAAACGTTACAAACGGCAAGAACATCATGACAATAATCTTGAAAAACTCATCTTCATCAAAAGAAAATATCATAATTGTAAAATTATGACGTTTATCATTTAAGCTCCATTTAAAATCTTTTCCGGGTGGGAGGGTTGGGAAAAACTTTTCATTCAAATTCTCATTTTTAAGCATACCACCCGGATCATGATCAACATCAAGATCAAAACTGAAACTTTCATATTCAGATTTAGAAAACTTTTCCTTTTCACATTCAGATTCATCAAAACGAAATGACTCAAACTTCGGAAGAGAGATAAAAGCATGAGAAGTGGTACTGCCACTACTCGCCTCTTCCGAGTGATCGAAATGAAAAGCTTCATACGTCGGATCAGAAAAAGCAGGACAATAAGTGGGATTGCCACTCATCTCCTCAGTCGTATCGAAGGTAAAACTCTCAAAGTTTGGTAAAAATTCCTCGAGCTCGGGCTCCAGAGGATCGTCAATTATAAGCTCAATCTTTGTCTTAACTTTATCCGGAGGGATTAATGATTCATCGTTCAACAAATTGTTAAGAAAAATAATATCCCCTTCCGAATCAAAGTAAGAATCGTCAGTCTCAGAAATCGGAATCGTTTCAATTGCAAGAAATTCATCGACCTCTTCCCAAAAAGAATCATATTCCTTAGTCGAAGGAAATGATGGGGAAGAGTCGGAGACGAAAGTTTTAACAAACTCATCAAAGGTATAATCACAAACATCGATGCTTTTGACGGAGTATTTCTTCAATTTTGAAGCATCGGCTTTAAAAATCATAATATCATCATCGTGTCGTAAAGTTAGAGTATCCTCAAAATGGTCTACTAGGGCTTTAGCGGTTCGTAAAAATGGTCGCCCTAGTATTAGAGGAACTCTCGGATCAGCTTCAAAATTGACAACAACGAAATCTGCCGGAAAAGTACAAGAATTCACACGAACAAAAACGTCCTCAGCAATTCCAACTGGATGAGTGATCGATCGATTAGCAAGCTCCAAAGTCATTCTCGTCGGTTTAAGAGCCCCCATTCCAAGTTGTTCGTAGATCGATAATGGCATGAGGTTTATACTCGCACCCGAATCGGCCAGGGCGTTACAAACTTCTTGATCTTTCAAAGAACATGGAATGAGAAACTTTCCCGAGTCACCAAGCTTTTCGGGAAGCTTCTTGAGAAGAATCGCGGAACATTGAGCATTTATTGGCGTTTTGGCTAATTCAAGCAATTTCTCTTTATTACTTATGAGGTTTTTGAACGTTGAAGCAAATTTCGGCATGTACACAAGAGCATCCATAAAACTTATATCAAAGTGCAACTTTTGAAAAATATCCAGAAATTTTTCCATTTGTATTTTAGACTTTGCACGGAGCTCTTCATCGTTAAATCGTGACGGATATGGCAATTTAGACTTGTATTTCACATTATTCTCAAAAACAACTTTTTCTTTATCTTTTGACTTTTGGACAACCGGAGGTTGGACGTTTTCAGCTCCCCCATTATTAATAGGAGGAACCGGGTCCTTTGTCGTCTCGGTCTCACAGTCCACTACCTTAGGCGGAGACGAAGAAGAAGAGGTAGTAGGAGCTGCGGGTCCATCATATTGAGCACCACTGCGAGTTATGATCGCCTTTACTTCGCCCCTCGGGTTTGCGATCGTGTTGCTTGGCAAAGATGTAATTCCCGAACCCGAGGGTCGATCATTTAAACGTTTGTTAATATCACTGATTTAATTAGCAAACAACCGTGTCGACTCTTCATATTTTGCCATAAAAGATTGTTGGTTTTGAATCAATTGCTTAATCAAATCTTCCGTGGGTAACGGGTTTTGAATAACACCTTGATTTTGATTATTGTTAAAATTCTGCCCACGGTTTTGGAAATTACCATGATTTTGATTTCCATGATTAGCGTTCTGAAAATTCCCAGGGTTTCCATGGTTTTGTTGGTTTTGAAAATTGTTCCCTTGAGGCGGGCCTTGATTGTAATTACCTTGAAAACCCCGGTTTTGATTGAACCCTTGATTATGATTTTGAAAACCATTATTAGCACGACTCTGATTTTGATTTCTTTGATTATTACGATTCTGCACATTATGATTCTGATTGACTTGATTGACTTGGTTTTGTTGCTCGAGAACGGGTGGTCCAAGAAAATGAGAAGAACGGTAGCTGAGGAGATTACGGTCTCCTTGAGGTTGTGAGTAACCGGTGTTACCCGCGTTTGCAGCATACGCGTTTTGAGAAAAGGCACCGGTGGCCGGACATTCATAATACAAATGTGGACCACCACAAGTCTCACAACTGTGACTAACCACATTGACTTGATGGTTTGGTTTTTCAATAGACATTGCATCAACTTTCTTTGTTAAAGCCACAATCATATTTACCAATTCATCATTATTTTTACCATTATTCGAAACTTGAGGTTTATTCCTTGACATTCTCACACGAGCTTTATTCTCAATTATCATGAAAGCATCATTCGTGTTCCTAGCCAACAAGTTACCACCCGCAGCAGAGTTAAGCGAATCTTGATCAGCATAACATAACCCATTATAAAACGTATCAATCTGATGAAGGTCGGTAAACCCGTGGTTCGAACATTTTTCCTTCAAATCTTTGAATCGGTCCCAAGCTTCACTAAACGTTTCATCAAAAGCTTGTTGGAACAGAAAGATTTGAGAACGTAGGTTAGAAGTTTTAGAGGGAGGATAGAAGTAATTCACAAACTTGGAAGCGAGATCATTCCAAGTGTGAATCGAATTAGGCGGTTCCTTTTCCAGCCAAGTCCGGGCTGCTCCTTTTAAGGAGAAAGGAAATAACTTCAATTTCACCACATCGTGAGGAACTTGGTTTATTTTAATCATCTCAGCGATGTCGGTGAAATTTCTGATGTGAGCATAGGGGTCTTCGTGATCGAACCCGTGAAAGGATATACCCGTGATCAAATTGAGTAATCCGTGATTGATCTCAAAATTTGCATTGATGTCCGGAATCACAATAGCTCTCCTCACACCATTGAATGGTGATTGGAGTTGTTCTTCCATCGGACGTGGATCAAATTCCGGTTGTTGTCCCATCGGCGGGATAACATTGTGCTGCGGACCACCCATCGGCGGGGGTCCGTTGTGTTCGTTTTGGTTCATCTCCTCGTCGTTAAGGAAATGAACCCGACTCGTATGTCGTAAAACCCGCTCGGGGTTAGAGAACGGAGATGTAAGACTCTCAAACGAAGAACGGGTGTGCATACACCACGAACAAAATTAAAAAGAAAATGAAAAAGAAAAGAGAAAAGAAAATCTTTTTGTTTTTTATATTTTCACAAAAACTTTTTATTTCTTTTGTTTTTCTTTTCTTAAAACGTAACGTTAATCGAAAACCGTTTCTTTCAAAACCACGCGCGACGGGACGGGAGAGAAGAATGGATCTCTCTTCAGCTAGCAATTTAATGTCGTAGCTTCCGTATTTCCTGCTTATTCAGTTGTAGTAATTGAAATAGTCCGATAAACAACTAAATTACGTTTTCGTTATATTGTGAGACTTATTTGGTTTACAACGCCCTTTCTTTCGATCGAGTCGAGGCTGTAAATTTTATTATTTTTTTGGTATTTTTGAAAACACTTTAGGAAAAGTGTTTTTGATTTTTCAATTTTTATAGAGATATAAATACAAAGTAGAGGAAGGCTTAACAAAACACGATTTTTCAAAAAGATATTCAAAAATTCACTTCGGCCTTCCCCGGCAACGGCGCCAAAAATTGATTCGTGTGAAAACCAATTATAATATTTATAGTATAGTATCGGAATGATCCGCGTAAAATACGGATCACCCGAGTCGTTTCCCAACGAAGGCGAATGGAATCGAGAATATCGATTCGTGAAATCGTGATTTGAAAAGTGAAAAAAATGAAAATAGAAATCAAATAGTTCAAGTAATCACAAACAAGTATGAAATATGCAAAGATTACAAACTAATTATGCACCGAAATGAAAAACGTAAAAACGGAAACGTAACCGTAAAATTTAAAACGTAACGTATGACGAAAAATGATCCTACGAACTTGGAAATATTTTATAAAAATTTTAAACTAATTAAAAGAATTTTAAGAAAAAGGAAAATATTTTTTAGACTTTTTGTTTATTTTCTAAGAATTAAAAATGATTTTTGGAATTAAAATTGAATTAAAAATTAGGAAAAATAGAAAATTAACTTGGAAAAATGAAAATTAAATCCTAAAAATTCTAAAATATTATAAAAGAATTTCTAAAAATATTTTTGTATTTTTCAGAGCTTTTTCTAATTTTTTTTATTGATTTTTGCTATTTAAAACTATTTAAAAATTGAATAAAAATCAAAATAAAATAAGAAAAATAGTAAAAAGCTTTGGAAAATTCTGAAAAATTTCCAGAAAATCAAAAATAATAAAAGAAACTCAGAATAAAATTTTGAAATGAAAATCAGCTGGTAAAGTGCTTATTTAGTGGAAAACTGCTTATCACAAGTGCTTATTTATAAGCACTTGTGATAAAAACTAATGAAACTGAAAACACAACCTAGAAATGATGCAAGGACATCAGTTATGACAAAATAAGATCAATGATAAGCTCAGAATTCAACAGATACACAGATTAATAGCAATAAGCTATGAAAATAAGCACTAGGTGAGTGCTGAATAAGCACAAGCAGAAACAGAAGCAATATTACCAAACACAACACTCTAATGAAGCTCAGTAAAACCAAAGAAACTCAAATTCAAACTTTACAAGAAATTGCACCCAAAATTTCAAACTCAGAAATTAAATTCAGAACTACTTATTGTAGGTTCAATAAGCTACACTAATGAAACTCAAATCTGGAAACTTATGGGGGCAATTCACTCTTTAGTATACTGAAAATGCAAAACAAGTCGAGATTTACTCAAATTCAACACTTATCTATTCTAAAATCTACCAAACTCAGCAGTCCAATAACATAATCCAATTGCACAGTTGACTGTTTTGAAATTAATGGTATTGACTTTTTCCAATTACTATCAATCTAATCTACTCCTAAATGTAATGATAAGCTACAAATTCTCTAAATTGAGCTAGATTATCCAATTATGTAACTACTCGTACAATTTAACTTAACTGTATTTAGCTACAAATTTAACTAAGCTAATGAAAATCTACTTTGACTTTTATTAGTGAATACTACTGTTTTTATGTTCTGAATATCTATAACTCAATAAGATGAACCTACTTAGAATATAAATCTGGCAAGAAAACCACAATTACACTCAGTTACTACAAAATCCAAACACCTCCTTAACTGCTGAATTACACTACTCTCAGATGAAACAGTTCACAATTCACTACTCCAATTATCCATATCATTCACTTATCATACTATGAATCAATTTACACAAACTTAAGCTATCAGATTCAACAGTAAAGCACAATCTCTAATATGTTACAAAACAGAATCTCAGATTTCAAGCAATTCAATTACACAGTATTCAACTAAGGCCACTAATACAGCTATGAATTCCAATGTAACAGTGCTCAGTTATATTTCAATACCTCACTCAGTTCCACAAACAGTTACACTAGGCTATAATCAAACAGTTATACTATTCCTAAGATTACAACTAAACAACAATTAAATCAATGAAACAGTGCTCACTTCAATACTAGTTAAACTAAAATCTACTCAAACTTACAAACTAAGACTAAAACAACAATTACAGATTAATCAAACAAACAAACAGAATTCTACTATTATCACTAGATCTAAATGAAGAACTTGAAGTGAAACTGAAATTAAAGTAATACTTACAAACTCTTCCTCCTCAGCCACAATTGAGGAGGATTCACTACGCTTGCCTGTATTTTAACAGGCTGAGTGCTTCCATTACTCACTCAAACTTGTCCAATTCTCCAAAAATACACCACAATTCTGATCTGTTGACTTTATTTGACCACAAACTTATGAACAATGGAACTGTAAAATACTCTTTCACAAACTATGAAAAGTTAAAATAAGATGTGACAAACAAATATTCAGCTTATGTAAAAGCTGAATACTACAAATCTATTTCTATTTTTTATTGATTTTCTGATTTTATAAAACTAATTAATATGAAATGAAAACAGATTTGAAAATTAAAGTAATTCGAAAAGAAATGAATTATTGAGACTGAAATAAGAACTGAATATTAAGCAGAAAAAGTATTAATAATAAGCTAAATTGATTGAACATAAAAGAAATTTCATTGAAATTAAAAGAAATTACAAGTAATCTAAACGAAGTACATTCAAAATACAAATTGGCAGAGTTTAGCTAGCCTTAAAACTCCACACAAAAACTAGCTATCTAACCCTCTTTTTATAGGATAAGAGTGAGGAGTGAGCTAACGGATTGCCAGGTTGGCAATCCGTGTGCTGTGCTTTCTGAGATCAACTCTGAGCCTTTGATCAAGCGCCAATCATTTCCAAATCAATTTCCACCCTTGGATTAGATCCTGTGACGCGTCTCCACCACTAATAGCCTGCCACGTACACCATTTGTGTGCTTGTTCGAGTCTCTGACACTTCTGACACATCTGACAACCTTCTAGATACACTTGATTGTACTATTTTGCCCTTAATTGTAGTAATTAAGGGTGTAACAGTAACTAGGGTTCATAAGGTCTGGGCTATTGGGTAAAAGGGGGGAAAGAGAGAGCGGGGTAAATTTATTTTATTTCTTTGTTTGTTTGACTTTAAGTATTGACCGAGGTTTTGGGTATTGGGTATTTGAGATGGATCGGGTAAAATAAAGGGTGGTGGGATTGGGCTTTAATATTTTTGTTATTTGGATATTAGACTTGGATATCAAAACCTTGGGCTTGTGATGTAGTAATTTCAGTTTAATGGAAATGAAAATTACAAGGACAATTTGTATAAACTTTGAAAATGCAAGGACTGATTCTGTCATTCTTGAGAAATATTTATCCAAGGGCTATTCTTGACAAAATGATGATTCTTCAAGGTAGACTTTGGAACTTTAAGCTCAATTATTGATCCGGGCTTGAAAAATCCTTTACCGGCTCGGCTTTTGACACTCATTCTACATCTCGTGCTCGGTTTTGATGTTTTCTCGTGATTTTTGTCATTTTCTTAAATATCCGTACCTGCATATCACAAACACAAAAACACACGTTTTCTTGGCATTTGTTAGCTCAAATAGTCGTATTGGGTCGGTTTTTTGCCATAAAATAGTGAGTGAATAAGCACTCACCAAAACGTAAAAAAACGGGCGTAAACGTAAAAATAACGGACGAAAACGTAAAAAAATGGAAGAAAACGTAAAAAATGGAAGAAAACGTAAAAAACCGGGCGAAAACGTTAAAAATGGGCGTAAACGTAAAAAAACGGACGAAAACAAAAAACCGGAAGAAAAAGTAAAAAAGGACTAACGGTGCAAATACCGTTAACCCAGAGGACTAATGGTGCAAATGTGTTCGATCTCGTTAGGAGATAACGGAGAAAAAATTTGCACCGTTAGTCCGTATTTTAACTGAGGGATGTATATTGGTTCACTTTTACTAACGGAGGGATGTATTTGTTGCAACTTTTTTGAGAGGGATGTATGGTGCGAAATTGGGTAAACCACAAGGATGTATTTTGAAGTTTACTCTTTTAATTTTATTAATATTTATTAATTACTATTTAGTTCATTTAGTATTTGAAAGGAAATTTTTTTTTGATATGAATCTGTCATATACGAAGGGAACTATTTTTAATATGTAATCACATTCTTTTCTCTTCAATTTAGATTGTAATTTAAATTTGTTGTTTTCTTGATATTGTTTTTGTTTCCAGATATATATTCAAGTATATAAATTCCATAAATCAAGTGTGGATCTTAGGTTAAATTATTATCAACGGTAATTTAGTAAATTTATTTAAATGAAACTTAAAAGATTTGAGTATTTTTGCATTATATTTAGTATATATGAAATATCTATACAACTTGTATTTTTAAGATCCAAATCAAAATGAAGTCTTTTTCTTACTTATGTTCAAGGTTTAGAATTTTACAAAGTGGATTAAAGTCAACACTTTTCATAAGCACTTTTGATCCATAAAGGATTATTTCATAACCTTCCATTGGAGAAACTTCTAGATATCTCATAAACACTTTTGATCACATACAACCAATGTAGAAACGTAAAACAATCTTGACGAACATTTGTGAACAAGGTTAGAAGAGACTAAATATGTCATCTGAAAAAAACTACGACACTATTATTGGTTATGTTTAAGTTTAAAGATATCCTTGAAGACTTAGAGGGCGTTTGGTTTACATTAGGGCATGACTATTGGTATTGGAATGGGAATGTTTGTAAACCCAACTTAATTGGTGGGTTTAGAAAATGACTATATTTATGGGTTTGATTCCTAATTTCAAATCCAAATCTACAAACCAAACATCTATAATGGGAATGAAAGCGCTTCTCTTATTCTCATACCATCAAATCAAACACCTCCTTATTAAGCCTATAGTTTAATTAAAAACTAATGGATTCTTGATGCTTTTGGTTATTCTATGAAATCATCTTGTAATGGTGTGACTGTAATAATAAATGAGAAAGGAGTGGATCTGAGCGAGCATCGTGCTCTAAGAGGATATTTAGATAAGATTTTTGATGACGAAGGTAGTGGGGTCGGGGAGCATCACGCTCTAATGAGGTCACTGATGAGGACCGGGGCGAGTTTGAGATAAGTTTGATAATCGGGTGCAAGGATGGCAAGTACGCCCGCCCTAAACCTGCCCCATTGGCATTCAGTAAACTAGTTAAAGCACTTAACCTACTCACAAAAGATCTAGGCTTTCAATCTCTCTATGTACATTTAGAGGTGACTAGGAAAAATGGTCGGAAATAGTGATGGAATATCTTAGAAACCCCGTACATTTCAGCTAAAAATCGCCCCTCACATGTAACCCAACAAGGAAAACCTCCACCGTTTATGGTCAGTGTTGTAAATATCAGTCATGGCTGCCGATATATCTGCACCATGGCGGTTGGCGGGGGTCCACCGCCACCGAAATTCACGTATCGGTCAAAGTTGAAGGTCATGATCAAAATTGGTCGACTGTCAAAATCGGTCATAATCTGATCCATTTTCTCGGCGAAGATGGTGGAGCATTGGTTGTAACAAGAGAAACACAATAAAAAAAGTTCAGTTGGATTAAACTAAAAGATTTAAGGATTGTTTGTTTGTGTGTGAATTGTTTTTTTCTAAAAGAAAGGGACGAAATTTTTGTAGTGGTTGCAATTTGATATATTGTGATTAGGGTTATTGTATTGAAAGCGAAGTGTGATTGCGTGTTTTTGGAAAAAAGGGATAGGTTTTTTAGTTTGAGAGAAATTAGGGTAGTGAGGTTTTAAATAGTAAAAAATTTAGGGTATATGTTAGTGGACTTAGGTTGTTGGGCTGGTAAAACCAAAAAAGGTCTAAAAGTATTTCATTTACACACAGTTCTCGAGTTTTGACTGAAGAGAAATGTAAAAGAATAGGAAAGAGGAAAGAAATTGAAAAGGAAAGGAAGTGTTTGTTGATATGTTGTTGAGATAGAGAAAAATAAAAGGGAAGTAATAATAAATCATATTCTAGGGTGGAAGGAAAAAGAAAATAACGTATTTAAATTACATGTATGCCCTTTAGTTGTTAATGTCAAATTTTTTAAAAATGATATATTAGTCTTTACACAACATTGTTTCCTTTACCTTTCCCTTTCCACTCAAAAATGGGAGAAATATTTTGTTAACAAAATTGTCTCCCATCTTCCTTTCCGCTTCCTTTTCCCCTCTTAAAAAAACTAAAGAACATAAAAAACTTCCCATTTCCTTTCCTTTCCTCTCAAAACATAACTCGAGAACTGAGTGTTAAAGCCTACATACCATCCGAAAGTTAGTAGTATAAATTGTATATTTTTTAAAAATAAATTTCTTTATAATTTGTGGTCCAGCCAATATATCGCCGCCAAAACCGATATGGCTCTTGAAGAGGGTCGAAAAATCAATAGGACCTAAACGAGAAAAGAAGAAAAAGTCAAGGGATCAAAGTGTAAGATACTTCAGCAGAAAATTCACTCTTCACCTGTAGTGGTGTTTCAGACAAGTGAGACCTAAAGTTTTATCTAACGATTTTTGAAGAATCATAAATGAATTGATGATGGATCCGAATTTAATCAAAAGAAGAATAAGAAATGATTTTTATGGGGTTTTGTTTCTGCTGTTACAAATCATCGCATTTTTCAATCGTCTACTCCCACTAGCTTATGGTAAAATCTTTTTTCAACTATTTTAAATTCATTTAAGATTGGGTTTTCTTATATGAGTTTTTGCTTGTAATTATATAATTTTATGAGTGTTCAAGTGATTAAGAACTGGGCATTAGTATTATTGTAAGCGAATTTAGATTGAGATTTGGTGATACTTTGATTTATTGGGTTTAGTCTTGCATCTTTTTTTTTTTTTTTTTTTTTTTTTTTTTTTTTTTTTTTGGCAATCATGGTTTCTGACCTTTTGGCCGACTAATCCACGGGTTAAAGCCCTTCCTTTCTTTTTGGGAAGGTTGGCGTGGCCACATCAAGGTTGTTTGCACCTGGCAGGAATTGAACTCGAGACCTTTCACATTTTAGTGATGATAATCACAAGCCTTTTACCACTAGGCCACCCTCTAGTGGTTACACTTGCAGCCTTTTAGATACCTCACTCATCGTAGCTGCCGAAATCTCAGTGAAATAGGGTTATAATGGTTGCGATGAGCTTTGGTTTCTCATGTCCTTCTTATTTTTTGTTTTTTCTTGATCTACTGGTATAGAGGTGTCTATCAAGCAATTGGTAGAGGTTTAAATACCAATTGGGACAATTTGTAGGCTTTGTGGTGTGTGAATTTTCCGTTAAAAAGAGTTGCGTCACTGAAGAATGACCATCTTTCAAATAATTTAGTTTAGGAAAGCTATTATTTATTTATTTATTATTATTTTTCTCTCTAATATAACAGACAAGGGAGATGGAGATGATGATAGTTTGTGAATGACAACGGGCTACTTGGTTCATTGAAAAGCTTGAGTGAATGGGTTCTTTTGTTATCTAATATAGTAATATCCATAGTTAATTTGGTTGTACAACCTGGCTGTTTTTATTTTCACTTTCTGAAGCCACTAAGGATCTTAGGCGCCTTTGGTGGTTGTTATAGCCATTAATGTTGAGGATATGCTGTAAATCTATAGGGGTTAATAAATGATGAAAAGAGGAAAGCTCTTAGGTGTGTTTGTATATGTAACTTGAGTGACATCATTGATAGGTCTCTATATAGTGGTGATTAGACCCTTATAGTTTGATTCCAGTTTTCATTGGAGATTTAGGACTCTTTGGCATGTGCATACTCTTACGTGGAATTTGTGCTTAACAAGAAGTGTTGATGAACTTCAGCTCTTTCCTGTCATATAGCCGGATAGTGTTCCCATGGTATAGGTTGCTGTTTACGTCTAGATTATCACGAGGATTTTTTTTCAGACCATGTAGGTTTTTTGAAGGGTTCTCAAAGAATTATTGAATCAAAGAATCATGATCGTATTGTGGCTTCTTTGTGATTACCTATTTAAGTGATGAAAGCTCTAGTAGAGCTTTTTGAAACCATGGAAACACTTCTGTGTTGAGACTGGCAAATGTCAGCTGCTATTTTCTTAGTTGCTCTCCTCCATGGCTCTGTTATTAAAATATTATTCTCATTCCTCCACCTACACAACTAATACATACAACCAATCTATATCTTTTTACCATTTATCAACAACCCAACCTAACAAATTCATACAACCAATGATAAGTATTAAAAACAAAAAGAAAAAAAAGAAAAAAAAAAAACAAAAAACAAAAAAAACAAATAGCCATTAAAACATTGACATGTGGCAGATTTTGGGTTGACAACTTAGGTTGCCATATGATTTAGATTGGAAGGAAAGATTGGATCAGAAGATTAAACAATTATTATTTTGTATGTATTTTCATTTTTCAATGGGTTGGGTTGGCAACCTTGCCAATAAACATAGTCTTAGGTTGTATATAAGACAAAGTTTAAAGGTCCTTGTTTGCGCTTGACCATCATATGCATAGCGCTACGGATTGTTGGGGCAAGAGAAGATTTGTTTGATGAACAATGTTTTTAGAAGCTTCAGTATACCTCCTCTGAGATTGATGTATACTTAATACAATAGTTGTAAAACCTACCGTATGTTTTCAGAGGTGGATAGAAATGGGAACTGCATTTACTTTCTTCATTTCGTCAATGAACTTAAGGTGGCATAATTACAGTAAACATATGTGCAAAAAACGTCATGTCTTTTAGTTCTACTGCAATGTAATGACATTAGATCTGTTGTAATGTGTAGTATTAACTCTTAAGTATTTTTATTTCTCAACAATGGTTAAGTTTTAAAGCCGTTGGTAACCATAATGACTAATTGGATTTCTGAAAAACATTCTATGCTTTATATTGTAAGAGAGCAGCCTACTTTCACCTTTATACGTTTATATTTATAAATAATAGCAACCTACTTGACATTTCATATCTCTCATAGTAACATGAAACCTATAATGGGTAAAACGATAACACAGCACCATGTTTCTTATTGTCGCGTCATCGACCACCTGTAATTCATTTGGATTATTGTTTGTGAATGCAGCAAAATCTGATGGAGTTTGTGTTTCTCCTGGTGGTCGGTTTCCTGCGTATACTAACCAAGGGAAACCTCCAAGAAGAGTAAGCAAGGGTCCTACAGATCTG
This sequence comes from Artemisia argyi, assembly GCA_030686995.1. Taxonomy (NCBI): domain Eukaryota; kingdom Viridiplantae; phylum Streptophyta; class Magnoliopsida; order Asterales; family Asteraceae; genus Artemisia; species Artemisia argyi. The sequence goes on from CM060677.1 coordinate 78,557,837, forward strand.
ACTCTTTGTAGGTTGTTCCGCAAAAATACATGCTGTGATGTCACACAGACTCATCCTGCTTTGTTGGCTATTAGGAGGTTGGCTTCAACTGGAGAGGCCAGTGATGAATGCTTGCATTTATGGGAACTTCTAGAATGTTCTATTTGTGACCCACATGTTGGTGTACAATCTGGATCTCCTGTCATATGTGCCTCGCTATGTGACAGAATTTATGATGCATGTTCTAATGCCTACTTTGCTATGGATGCAAAGAATCAGGTTTGCAGAATATTGAATAGAAATTTTTGTGTTCTAAATTAAGAGTCAAGAACTCTTCACCAAAAAAAAAAAAAAAACACCAAGGTAGTTATCATACATAGAAGAATTTTATAGCTTGCAGAAGTAAGATTTGTTAAATTGGTACTTTTCCAAAATTATAGAGCTTCCTTTTGCTCCTGATTATATTAGCAGAATGATTTTTTGGAACAATTTTTTTTAGTGATGGAGAAAATAGAGGTGGCATAATGGGTAGATTCAGGTTATGTTTTTATATGGGGTCAAGCGGATAAAAAAATAGATAATAAAGAAATGGCTCAATTGGGTCTAACGGGGCTGAAAGTTTACCAAAATATATTCCTAATGCATCAAATCACCTAAATAATTTTATTTGAATTGTTATATATTATCATTGACATTATATATTTTTTCTATTTATATTTCACGCAATAATTATTTTTAAATTAATGGTTATTATGGACAGTGTTTTTCGACTCATACAAAAAAATTCATCATTTTTTGCTAGTTACTTAACCGCCCGGCCTGCACATTTTGCGACCTCTCTTCGTGTATATTGGAATATTGTTTTAAAATTTTTTATAGGAAATACTGTATGTGAATACTGGTGATTTCTTGGATTGTTCTATTGTTGGACAAAAACCTGCATGCTAAATTTACATAAGTGAGCTGCTATGGTTATGGCAACAGTTGTTAGAAGTTTCTTGGGTATTAGTATGTTTTTAGCAGTAAAGCACAGTAGTAAATTGTGCAAGTATTCAACAATTCTAGTATATCTCTTATCATTTATGATTTATCGGTTAGATAACAATGCAGAGGTATACTAGAGGTGGCAAGATGGGTAGGGCGGATGAGTTGGCTAACAGGTCAAAGCAGCCCCCCATTGAAACTGATCAATTTCTGATCCTAGCTATGTTGGTTGACCTGGCTACACTTTGTCCTTTTCTGATTTGTGTAGAAATAACTAATTCAGTTGTGTTGTTTTCATTTAAACTGGACTTCGGGAGAATTTTAACCTGCTTCATCAGTTACCTTTTAGCAAAAAAAATTAGCTTGACCCATTTCAGTTAAACAAAAAACCCTTATGAATAGACCCATTTGTAAGTAAATGGGTCAGAATGGCTACCTCTGTTTTGCTTTTCTTATCATCTTAAACTTTTCATGCTGTCTCGCGGAACTTAGTTCCTTACACTTAATGGTATAAATCAATTTTTTATTTATAGTTTTTCACAATGTTTTGATTCTTAAAGTGTTTTGGCAACTATGGCTAGAAAGACTTACAAACTTTGGGTTCTCATAGTCATTAAATGGATCTGATATGGTAGGTGCTAGCTCCATGTGGAATCAGTGACACTGTTTGTGGTAGAGCATCTGAATGGGTCTCAAATGGCACAGAGCTCTGTAAAGCTACTGGATTTTCTGTGAAGGCGTCTAATGATTTTAAAGATTCATTTTGCTATGGCGGTAAAGCTAGTCTAGAATCTGTTGTGGATTCATGGAGGACTTCACACTCTAGTGTTCCACGCGATGTCAAGAGTTCTGGATTCCTTTTTGATTTTCAGCAATGGGTGAGGGAAATGTCGATTAATGAACAAGTGTCATGGGCAGTAGGAGGATTGGTTCTTACAGCGGGGCTTCTCTTCATAAGGTTAGATTTTCCGTCATCTATCTGCAAAAGCTCAATTTAAATAGATACTCTAGCGAGATTTGATTGTGAGCATGCATGCATTTTCTAGTGTACACGGTGCATAGTCTTCCTGACCCGCATTTTACTAGAGGTGCCAAAACAGGTTCGGTTGATATGGGTCATATTTAGTGTGGGTTAAATGAGAGCTGACCCGCATGCACTCTGTTCAGTATTTTTAAGTTATAAATATTTTAATATGTTAAATTTGAGTTCAAGAACCATATTATACCATAATAATTTAAAATTTGAGCAAAAAGATTTAGGAGTTTGTATGCATTAAGATTAAACTTTGGGTGACTTTTAACCTATTTGACTCATTGCCCTTATAGCTAAGTTTTTTTAAATTGACCCGTTTGAGATAAAACACTACCCAAATCGACTCATTCACAGTTTATGGGGTCAAAAATGCCACCTCTACATTTTTCCGTTCCAAGGTCGAAAATGCCACCTCTACAATTGCCTGTGGGTTCAGCTAAAAGATTAAACTAAGAAAGAAACAGGTTAGTGTAAAAAAGTAAAAAGTGTATTCAAATGGGTGAGAACCTCATGGATTACTTTATTTGAAAGAAGTTAGATTATGTTTGTAATAAAACAAAACTTTTGTGGTTGTAGCAAAATTCAACAAATAATATGGTTTTGTAATAACACCTGATAGCAGATAGATGACAGTACCACACCTATGTCTCTTTCAAGACTTGGACCCACAAGGCCACAACCTCTTCATTGATGTCCCTTTGGTTATATATTTGTAGCAATTACTCTATGGTAAATGTGAATTAAAAAAGAGTTCGCGAACCCAACCCTGGACCTGGCCCGCTTTTTTTTTTTTTTTTTTTTTTTCACTACCTGTATACTTTTTCAATTGCCTAGGGGCTTATTTTTTTGACATGCATGTAGTAAAAGGAAGAGCCACAATCAGCGTCTACGCCTGTCAGCAGTTCAACGTACTGCAAGGAAGCTTGGTGGGAAAACGAGCCCAAAGTACCCTGCTAGTCAAGCAAACAGAGATTGATACTCAATATATTGTCGATGAAGGTTTGATATACCCCTTAGTCATGCTAGTCTTGTATTATCAGTAGGCTCACAAAGCTCAAAATATTCTGCTTATAATCATGGCCGATTCAGTTTGTCCAGAGTATCCGTCTGTCTGACAATGGCTAGAACTCGTTTGGGAAGTTGATGTAAGATTTTATTGACCGTCCCTTTTGGTATGATATTTTGCGTCTGCATTCCCTGTAAGTACTTTCCTTTTTCTGGTTAATTGCACATGAACCTAACTTTTTGGGCCAAAGGAATGATTGTTGTGTTTGCTTGATAGATCTCCATCATGACCACCCCAAGAACTGAATGTTGTGCTGTTTGAGTTTGTATTTACAATTTTTTTTTTTTTTTTTTTTTTTTTTTGAATTTATCTTCCTGAAATCTGTTTTTGGACAATGTACATCCATTACATATGTATTTAGGGCCATGCTCATATTATAGGCCGTCTAGAATCAAAACCTGAATCCAATAAGCAATCAAGTACCGAAGTGGTCTTCATGGGCATGTAACAGGCAAGCTTATAGAGAATCCCATAAATATTCATCACCTAATCTATTGAAGACCTTTTGTCATAACAAGCAACTGTTGGTCTGTGATTTGATATAATCGAGTCCTAAGGGATATAATCTGATGAATTGTTTATTTATTATTCGCAACCAATTCCCATACAAAATATTTGATGTTTATACACCCTTCAATAGTTCTTGGTTGACATTATGAGTACGGAGCTTTATCATTAGGTATGAATGCACTCTTGAAACTATAGGGTAATCTTTTTATGTTGATTGATTCTTACCAACATCAATAGAGCATTGTGGTGGGTTTAAATGAAGGTATATGAAGTTTACATGTATAACAAATTTTGAAGATCGACAGGCCTTTGTGTCATTTGACACAGCTAGTTGGCAAAGAATGACGTGTTTAATGATAGTTATAAGCACTGGTCATAGGTGGATGCACTTCATATACTTCAATGGACTGTCGAGATGGAGTTTTGCGAAAATTAAAATCGGACTTTCGGGACATTGTAGCTAACTATTTTCATACCCTTTTGTTTCATGTTTTCAAAGGATATGTGGTCTGTAGGCACAACTTTCTAATTTGGCGATCATGACAACAAAACAGTCAGAGAATAGTTGTGTGGGTGCATTAATGCTATTAAAAGTGCAAGAACACTTGGTGATATGTGTGCATGCCGTGCATTACCGTCGGTATAACTTGCATGTCCAGGGATCTACGTGTAGAATAAAGATGCATTTCGGACTGGGATTTAGCTTAATTTATGACCTTGTTTGCAACACCTACTTGAAAAGTTGCAACCTTTTACTAATGGGTGTGTATATTTATAAAAGGTTGTGACTTTTCATCAAAAGCCACTTGTTTAATGGTTTTGGTCTTTCAAAACATAATAACATATATGTATTTGCTCTTTTTCTTTTACTTAGAATTTGAGAGTCAATTATTGTTTAATCCATATACAAATTTTATTTTAACCCAGGACAATAAATATGGTGTAAATATTGTGTGAAGAAAGTGAACTATACATGATTCGTGAGCATCCAAGCAATATTATGATTATCACCCGAGTACCAACATGTATTTCATTCCATTTATTGCATATTGTAATAGCTTACATATTAATTCATTAAAACTATACCGAAAAGGACTTATGATGCTCGTGCATATATTATCAACGTTGTGTTCAATATGCATATGCGGTATGCCTAGTTCTTGATAATATCATTTTCAATGGAAAATTTTGTATCAAGCTGATGTAGGCTTAAAAGTTTATCTTAACACTAGTACATTCAGGAGCTTCGGCGATTACCTTTTCACCACCATGCCGACGTCATAACGTCGGCACCAGCTCCTCCCGACGACATGATGTCGACACCTACTTGTCGACAATGCCCTGTCGCTATTCACCGTCTCGACGACCAAACCCGATGACAGCGTGGGACCCACACGGTTTTTCAGTCAAAGTTTTTTGTGGTTCAACAATTTGGTCTCGACGACATGTCGTCGGGACCATATCACTAATTAACGATTTACTTAGTGAATGTTAATTACGTTTTAAATGCCACCGACGACATGACGTCGGTAACAATTTAAAGAAGTCAACAAAAAGGTCAACGCCCTTTTAATGGTACCGACGACATTATGTTGGCACGAATTTATGCCGGTCAACAAACAGGTCAACAAGCTTTTAATGGTTCTGACGACATGATATCGGGACAATAAAACCCACAAATAAAATTTTGCTTATGGTGCCGACGACACGCGTCATTACCTAAGTGTAATGCTGCTAAACAACAGGCTGCAAACCAGCAAATTTTCAGATTTTTTCTGAAAGATTTTTCGAAAAAAATCTACCAAAACCTGTAAGCAACTAAAGCCTTTAACCAATCAATACTAACATGTCCTAACACGTACAACTTATAACGGCTTAAACACTTGCAAATAATCACTAAACACCCTCAAAATGCATTCAAACATTATAAAGTCTACAAAACGGGTGTTATTATCTCTAAATCTAGCTGCCATATCCATAAATGTTGTAATATCCGCAATGTTCAAGTCGCCAAAAGGTTAAACTACACAATACTAAGATACGGGTCACAAAATATAGTTTCAAACATAAGTACAACACAAAATAACTCATATATACCTCTACCGCCCCTTGTCATCATCCTCATCACCACTCTCGCTTCCGCCACTCCCGCTCCCTCCAGCTGAGCCACTACCTCCCGCGCCACACCCGCTGCCTGAGCCTACCTCAGTTTGAGAAGGCATCTGACTAATATACTCGTGCCATTGCGGGTTGCTCTGGACAAAACCCATCAACTGAGCGAGCTGCGTCTTCATTTCCTTAGCTTCTGCTGCAGCTGCGTCACTCTTCTTCTCGGCCTCAGCAATCTTCTTTTCAGCTTCAGCAAGCTTTTCGTCCATCTGGGCCATACCTAAAAACGAAATAATCAAAATTTAAAAACGGCCATTGCAATACATAAGATGAGTCATGAGTAATCTATTAGTATTATCCCACAGTATATACCTGGAGGTGGAGGCGGGGTGTATGGTAACGGTGGCCTGCTCATGCCGGGTAACACCCTACCCCTACTGGCTATATGACCCCGCTGCTTGCCCTTTATAACTATGGCAAGTATCTCCTCCTCTGTGTACGCTACCCCTGTAGGCGTATCCGCTCCCAGATCTCGTAGCCGGGCCATCTCTTCCTATGTAGTTGAAAATAATTGAGAAAATTGATATATTAGTCTGGTTAATCACAAGATTATGTTTCAATAAATCATTAAAGTGCGTATTTGAAAAAAAAAACGATACTTATATATTGAACCCGAGCCTCATCCTGCAACCATACATCATCCTTGCAGTGCGTGTCGAAAAAGCTCTATATGAGTGATGGGTACTGGTAGTTCTCGCTGTTCTCAAATTGTATATACACATGCATATAAGATGAAACAAATTTAAAATGACAAATCAAACACCATATATATTTTAACTATACTTAAATACTTTTATAAATTAAAAATATATAATTAAAATTAATTATTTTTATAAAATTAAAAATTTTAATTAATATATAATTAAAATTAAATAATTTTATAAAAATAAAATACTTTTATAAAAATAAAATGTGTCTTACATATTCGTGTCAAGTAGCGGCCAATGATCTGGAACCGTGGCGGTTGTAAATCTTGTTCTTCTTCCGGTTCTATTTGTTCACAGCAACTCGTTTGAGGTTTTTCTTTGTCATGTAAAACTTGACATGCTCCTCCCATACAGACGGCTTCACGTTCGGAGGAGGGTTTCTTCATATCACATCCACAGCCGTAGGCATGCCCTTCCTAGTAAAGGAATCGCGCTTCATGTCATGCTTGTTGCACGAGTAGCCCCTAGCCAAATATGCATTGATGCCGGTCCGAATGCTTTCCCAACGTGATACGCGCATGTGGCGGTCCAAGTTAAACATAGGTTGCAATCAAATATAGTTAAAACTAATAAAGATATATATAAATAAATAAACAAATTTAAATAAATATACACAATTAAACAAATTTAAATATATGTACAGATTCAAATAATTAAATATAGAGATATAATTAAATAAACAAATTTAAATAAATATACACATTTAAATAAATAAACACGATAACAAAACACTATAAAAGGAAAATAAAATAACTGACCCCGAGTCGTGTCATGACGTGCGCCTTCTTCTCAGCCTCAATCGCGTGCCAGGAGGGATAGTACAACGGCATCTCCTTAATCAGCGGCCAACAGTTACTGAACCAGTTGGCATGGGGCCCGACATGAACGTATGTCCCCTGATCACCATACTCAAACTCAATCGACTGCGGGCCGTTAAGGTCCACGGCTCTCTTCAGGGCTATGTTCTTCGTGAGTTGACGGACCGGCGGCCTGCCGCCATCCCGACCTCTACCCCTTCCTCCCATCGCCCTACCTCCTCTTTGGGGCCGTCGTGACAATCCTACAATTGAAGTGAGTGAAAACATCATAAAATGACAAGTAACAAAATTCAAATGATCAAGTTTAAGTTTCTTACCACTACGGTGACCGCTCTCAATCTGACGGGTAGGGGAAGGTGGTGGGTCACCGGCACCGTCACCACCGTAACCGCGCGCAACTGCTGCTGGCATCTGTAAATGTACAAGTTGAATAGCGTATAGAAATTCATGAACAAATTAACATAAGCATGTGCACATTCAAATACGCACACATTCAAAATAAATATACACATTTAAACAATCCATAACAATTTCATTCAAATAAGTGTCGTTTTACAAGTTACAATTTAATATCAATCTGCTAAATCATAATCACTATCATAAACAACATTCGTCGCAACTTCAACTTCATCATTAGAATTGTTTGCGACTTCCATATTAGAATCTGCTAAATCATAAGGATCGTCGTCTTCATCATCAATAAAATCATATTTGTCATCATCAGGAATGATTGGTGGTGGTGCCTCAACTAACATTGATGGACCATCAATATTTATGGTTTCAAATTTCAAATCATTTAAATTAGCAGACAGTTGGAGATCAGATGAGTTGTTGCCATGTATCACATCACCATTGTCTTCTACCACGATGACATCCCAGGTTGTGTTGTGATTCACATCTTGGAGGACCTTCCAATGGAGTGGTCGTCTAGCAGGATCTTCAAGGTAGAAAACTTGTTTTGCTTGTGTTGCAAGAATGTAAGGTTAATCTTCAAACGCCTACACGCCCAAATTTGTGTCATGTTGTTTCTAGTGTTAAAACATTGGAATCTACCTCTTTTGTTGGTTAAGTCGAACCACTTAACTCGAAACAACACAACTTTGAACTGGGTATACGCAAACTCTTGAATTTCTTCTAGTTGATCATAATACATTTCTCCTTTCTTCTCGCCAGGTGAACAAAATCCGTTGTTCTGAGTTGTACGTTTTATGTCACGACAGTGTACGACAAACTTCACACCGTTGACTATGCAAGAGTTGACTGAGATTGGGGTCGGTGATGGTCCACAAGCCAAAGCGAATAAGTCGGGAGTACAACTTAGGTCATTGGCTATGTAAAGTTTACGGATCTATGAAAAAAGATAAGAATAGATAGAGATGAGTAATATAGTCGTTATTTATACAAGAAAATACATAGAATAAGTTTACCTTCCTCTCAAACCAGCTAGGAAATTCTTGTTGCATGTCGCTATCAGGAAATTCCTGGAAAATGTTCATGATATTAGAATTAATTGAAAAGATAACTTGGGAAAAAGAAATTTCAAAATAAAAACGCGTACCTCTCGAACGCGTTCATGTACGTGTCGATCTCAGGACTGTTGTGAAGTACATACCATATCACTTTCTTCATTTCATGGAGACCTAACCACTTGTTGGGCGAGGACAGTCCTGAGATGCAGCATGACGATTAAATTTCATCCCAACACCCCAAAAATAGCGAGAACAAAAAGTTAATGCTTCGTCTACAACATTACCCTATGCTATTGAACTTTATGGCTTAGCTTTATTTTGTACATAGTTTTTTAGCTTCTTCATGTATCTTTCAAATGGATACATCCACCGGAATGAAACAGGCCTGCTTTCAAGAGCCTCTTCAGGTAAATGCATACCAAGTGAATCATAATGTCAAACAAATGAGTCGAGGTGTTATGAATATACATAACATGTTAAACGGATGAGTCAAGGTGTTAAGGATATACATAACATTTAAACGGATGAGTCGAGGTGTTATGGATATACATAACATGTTAAAAGGATGAGTCGATACATCCCAGATCCTTGTAGTTGTCTACTAAGCCCATCGTACCACTATCAAAACATTCCCAAAGCTTCCCATCAAACACTTTCCGCCAAAACACTTCCCACCAAAATTTCCCACCAAAACTTCTCACCAAAATCTTGGCACCAAAACTTCCCACCAAATTCTATCAGATCTTCACAGCCTCTTATAACCAACCTCACAACCCCACAACCTCTTATCCTCAAAACCACTCAACCTCACAACCTCTTATCCTCAAATCCACTCAACCTCAACCTCAGATGCAGCGATATAATCCTTTTATGTATTCTTATGGAACATGAAATATAAAACTAAGAAAATCACATAAAAAAAGATACATTTGGATGGGAATATTGCATGTCCTCTTTCGAAGGTGAAAAATCATACATTTCTTATTTATATTATGTAAATATACAAAAAATCATATAATTTCCTTATTATGTAACAGCCAAGAGAAAAAGATCATGGATGTGGATATTTTATGTGGAGGAGTCACTTTTTTGATCAGTTAAGAGTAATCTCTTCTGCTCCAACATCTCACGGTTCTGGATCTGCACCAACAAAGTGCTCAAACTATAATGAAAAAAAATCTTAGGATAAATATGCTGGAGGCACAAAAACAGGTGCTAGAGACAAGAGTAAGGATGCTGGAGGCAAGACTTGAAATGGCAAGGAATCCTGACGACTACGACCACGCATGTCAGTCAGATGCAATACTCCGTGACCTGTTAGGTGACATGGAAAATCTTCGTATGTAGTGTTGTTGTTGTTGGTTGTTGTGTTATTGTTGTTTTTGTTGTGTTGTTGTTGTTGTTGTTGTTGTTGTTGTTGTTGTTGTTGTTGTTGTTGTTGTTTAATAAAATAATGTTGTTGTTGTGAAAACTTCGTATGTAGTAGTCTCGTGCACCTTCGTTAGCGGCGGTGATCTACCTATCTTTTGTTATCGAACATATGACATACACCCGTGTCGAGTCGATCCGGTAATGCTCCATTTAGCTTCGTTTTCCCATCCAAGCTCCGTTTTGCTCTCATTTGCCTTGTTTTCAATCCATTTATACCTGAAATACACAAAAACACATTCCAAGGATATTTGTAACATTATATGGTCTATTTGGGAGTTTTTGGTCATTTTTGTGGATTTTCCGAGCCTAAAATGATGAGTAAAAGGTCACTCATCAACCTATCTCTTGGTGGGTCGAACCACACCCAAGATTTTTATACATCAAAGCACCTTCTGGATTTATAAAGTTGACTAGGTTCTGAGTTAACCAGATTATGGTGTCCACACACCCATTTAAACAACAGGGTATTTCAAATATAAAATTTTCCAACACTAAATTACATATGCACAAAGAATGGAACTACAGGAACAATATCACAATTAACACACACAAAGGCAAACTGTTTATTTAAAACCTCAACCATATACATTTCAAACAGCTCAAACGAAACAACTCGATAAGCAAACGAAACAACTCGACAAGCAAACGAAACACACGACATAGACCATAACAAACATCGCCCATTCATTTTTTTTGCTGCTACTTCCCGCTTTGCTAGAACCTGCACCATCTTTTCCCTTCCTTGCTTTCCTTTGCTTGATATGTTCAAACGTAGCTTCGAGATTTGTTACCCTATTTCCCAGATCATCAAGTTTGGTGTCCAACGTGCTTTCAGCTTCATCGTCACCTCCAACATCATCAGCTTGAGCGTCCAAATACTCTCTGTAGTATGGCTTTTTCCTCAACCATTCCAGAATCTGGTCTCTCATCCACAGTGCACAGTTCTTATAAGAACCATATTAATCATAAATTTCGTAGCCATATATATTAAGAACTTCATTAAAGAGGAGCTCGTGTGACAAAACCTTTGACCACTCCTCTTCCGGCGTGTAACCATCCATTGTTATGTGTGTTTGTGGAAATTGACGATTGGTTATGTGTGTTTTATGTGCGTTTGCCGGTTATAGAATGATTGGTTATATATAAGTAAAAAATTGGCAGGACAAAGTTGCATTGAGGCGGGAAAAAAATACCTACGACATGTCGTTGGTACCATAATGGCGGGAAAAAATCCCGCCCAATTATTCGCTAATATTTACAATAGGTGGAAGGCCAAATTTGGTCTAAATCCTTCCCGTCGACATGTCGTCGGGAGCATAAGACTAAACATAGCAGTTAACGATAATCAAACGCTAATTACAATAATATTTATGATTAATATGCTCTCGTCGACATGTCATCGAAACCATATTGGAGGGACAAATTCCCGCCCAATTATTGGCAACTATTGAGAGAGTAAAGTTTGACCAATATGGTCCCGTCGACATGTCGTCGGGACCATATTAATCATAAAAATTCAACGCACGCAGTCTCGATCAAGCATTTTTTTGTCGTTTTCCTGTTCGTGCCGATGACATTTGGTCGCCGGGATGACTTCGTCGCCCGTTCTCCTTATTCTTGTAGTGTAATAGGCTCATGAAAGCAATGTTGTTGAAACGGATTTGGGAGGCTGTGAACTCTTCCAAGATTTCCACTTCCCGAATGGAGTTTCAGTTGATCATCGTCCACCTCTTGTATTTCAGCATTGCCCTGGAAACGATGGGTCGAACCTTCTTGCTTCACTAACTTTTTTTTTCCTGAAAGTCCCTTCACTTCCTCTTTAAAATTTTGCATTGAGGAATTATAAATTGCATATAGTATTAGTTGGGTCGCCCCGAGCTGAAATCCAATTCCATTAGGTATCTGAATAATGAATAATCATCTAAGTTACGATTTTATGTCATTGTGGACGGTTTTGTCTACGAACATCTAGCGATTCACATAAATGATGATATATGCCATGAGCAGAAACTTACTCCGATATAGGTGTCTCGTACAAGCACTGATCAATAAGTGCCCCATAAACCACTGTTGATAAATTGAAACAATGAGAGAAATAATGGCATGTATTCCACACGGTGTCTTTATCACTGTGCTCTATCAAATGATACATACCGAGTTTAATTACCTTCTTATACTTGCCACATTTGCCAAAATATTTAAACGAAAGTTTGCTAGCTAACAGTTTAATGTGTTGTCTTTAAACGAAAAGCAAACATCGAGGAAAAAACTTGCTGCCATATTTATTATCATCATGCATTACGGGAAAAGTAGTTTTGTATGCCCACTATATTGCTATCTTTCAATATGCGCGCAATGATTAGAAAACTACTCATAAAAAGCTTTTAGATCATTGTCATTGGATGTATATAACAAATGTTTATGATGGAGTCGATATAAATCACCACTTAGGCATTGGCCCAGTGGGTGGGGGTTTTCATTCTTAAGTCAATAGACTCGGGTTCGAATCTCATCCCTGACACTTTACTCTCAAATAGGTACCCACATACCCGAAATCAGGGTGTTCCTACCAATCCATATCTTTTTTTGTGGATGGAGTCAATATACATCACTCTACAATAGAAGTATAAATTTTGTAGAGGAGAAAGTATTTAGGAAAGAGATACTCATGAATTTAATCTAAACATATATAATAGAATAGAAAACTGGTTGATGATATCGACGTGATAAGAATGGATGATGTGGCATTTCACGTAAATTTATAAATACATTGAATATTGACATAATTTGAAAAAATAATTTTTATTTATTTTCCTAAAATATTTTACAAACTTTTCATTTCACATTTTAACTACTAAACTTTTAATACAACTTTTGTATATTGAATATAATAATAAGGGACATAAACATGTATATAAAACTCATACTAATTTGTATTTTTAATATGCAAAATTTCATTTATTATGTTCGTCTTTTTTTCATAATTAATAAGAATATAAATATATAATTTTTAAATAATTAAAACATTCTTTATTTATGTAAAACAATTTGGAGTTGTAATAGTTTTAAAAATATATTTAAACTTTTAATTGTACCCTTACTTGATGATCATATACTTATTTTTATAATAACTAAATCAACACTATGTTAGTATTTAAATATCATATGTGCTTTTACTTTAAAATATAACCAAATATTATTTTAGTGTCACTTTGTATTTATATTATACGTATTCTATACAATTATCGTACCTATTTGTTAGGTATGATACTTTATTTTACTAAAAGTATTTTTTCATATAAAAATAAACTTTATAAACTTTATATTTATATGAAAATAGTTGAAACTTGATCTTAGTATTTTACTAATTACAACTTTCACATATTTGAAATGCGTCATCAAAACTTTTTCAGTTACTGTGTAATATTGCATGTATCAAAATTATGACATGGCAATTTGGTTGAAATTATTATAATATAAGTTTTTTATATATCATCTTCATTGTATATGTTTTAATTATTATTATTAATTTCATTTTGATTATTAGACAATTTGGTTAGCTTTTAACAATAAAGTGTTATAGCATATTTTTACATATCATTACCGATTAAGCAATTAGAAGTGATAATGTTATTTATTTTGTGTTTGATGATTTATATTGATGTAAGATTAACATTTAATCTATTAAATAATCATTTTTATCATGATTTTATACATGCTCTTTCTTTTTAGTACAAAAATTCATGAAATAATGTAGGTTCATCACTAAGTCACAAACATGAAGTGCATGGTGGTTATGTGTGGCGTATGAATTAAAGGAGGAAGGAAAAGAGAGAAAAGTTGGAACCTTGAGATAAAGAGAGAAAAATGAAAAGATTGGATTGAGATTGAATGAAGGTCCAACCTTCTCTACATGTGGAGAGGGGTATTTATACTAAGCTACAAAGAAAGATAAAAACGCTCACACCCGGGCTGTGGATCAGGCATACAGTGGGTAAAGACCCGTCCTTCTTCCACGATGTTACTTACTCTAATACTAACTAACTAATAACTAAACTAACTACGAGCTAGCTCAATGCTATTACAATAATTAGGTGACCGAGACTTTCACAGGAATATTTGTATTCCTAACAATCTCCCCCTAAGCGAGGTCACCTTGGAAATTAAGCTCTTTGATCTTTAAGCATTCTTTAGTCATGTAGCTCGTAGGTTCTAATTCTTCACTTTTCCACACACTTTGTACTTCAAGCAAATGAACTTGTGATTTGGATTCCTTTGTGATGTGTGATCTTTGAGCTTCTTTGAGATCATCAACCACAGTAAATCTCCAAGCTCATCCATAGTAGTATCGCCTTCATGTGATGTAGTGACTTTAGGACCATCATGCTCACACCCTTCTAGATCTGAAGACATTACATTAGAGTTGTGGATCAGGAAACTTATTCATCAGAGTTGCGGAAACGTTGTTGGTAGTCTCTCAACATTTGTTGTAGTAAGTCTCTCATCGTTATTGAAAGTGAGGAGGATGTGTGAGCATGAGATATGGATTGACCCGATTCAGCAGGAAATAGGAGCCATCAACACCATCTTTATATGTATCCCTAAAATAAAACAGTTAGCAATAAAGATAGAGAACGAATATGGCTTTGTAATTCGTTCTGCGAGGACAGACTACCCTCCGGTTTTGTGAAAACCGACCTGTGATTAGGTAGAGACTCTATTAAAGAGGACTCTCCTTGACAGGAATTTCCAGCTTGTAGTAATGAATTTTCCAAAGAATCCACTTTGGAATTTTCATACCTAGCATGTTCTCATACCGGAACGTCTCAAAGCAGACAGCATGATAGAGTGAATCGGTGAATTGATATTCACGGATTGATGAGAAATTATAGAAATCACTCGCGTGTCATATGATAAACAATTTTTGAGACACGACGAGAGTTTTAAGCTTTGAATCACATTTCCATAAAAAATACTTTTGTTTGAAAGATTATACACAATCAATGTGCTCGAAAATTTATTGGTGAGCACATTGAAAGGTTTTTTTTTTTTTTTTCTGCAAAAGTATCCGTCAATCCATATCCTAGAACAAGTTTGATTCAATGTTGAATCTCACCATCGTTGCTTTCCAGTTGTCACTTGATCTTTGATCCAAGATGGATCTCACATGTCACCTACCAAGAGCTTGAAAGATGTTCGCTCTAGAAGGATTTCCATCTTCATTGTGAATATTTTCATATCACTCGGATGTTCTGGTAATACCACAAGGATAATGCGTAGGACTCTAAATATTTTATCTTATTGTCCACATTGTGTGAAACAATAAGCATATTTGGAAGTGTGTCCTATTGATATTTATGGATGATCTCATGGCTCTAGACTCAATAGTGCGTTTTGATCCGCTCCTGGAGACTGGGAAGGCGTCTCCTGTTTTATGTATCAACATAGCTCGCAATGAGCGGTCGATACATTGCACAGGGTTCCCCGTGAGAATGAAACAAGCTCTTTTAGGAGAACTTGAGTGGTTGGGAAGTTTGGTGCAGTGCGTCACTGGGTCCATGACGTCTTGTCTTCAATACCGGTGTTACCTTAGTACCCGCCAGTAGATTATGAATTGAACCCAGTTTCTGCCCTAAGGTTGAATATATGGAGGGCTATTTCTTTTCACCCATTCTCTTTTCATTTCTTTTTCATTCTTCAACCCCTTCAGTGCTTACCGAGACTTCACCACTAGAACCTTGTTGGGTTTGTTCCAGTCCTAGCTCTATCTCAGTCCGCACTCTTCCCTTTCTCACTTAACTCCTTTTTTCAATCATTCCTAAGGACTTCTAATCTATCTATGGATTGTTCCTGGGAAGATCCTTCCGGTTCTGGTGGATCATAGGAACTCATACCTAACCTTAACCATCTTTATAACTCCATGCATAAAGATAAATGGTCGGTCTTTGGTATAACTTCCACAAACGCCTTTTGCTCCCCCTCAATATGTGCATCGATATTCGAAAGAGTTTATCACATATGTAGGAGCCTATTATTGAGTCCAAAAGATCACTTTTGATATTATCAGATTTCATATTTAAATCACATTCTCTCCCCCGATCAAAAATTTCAAATCTTTTGAGATTTTGGATCCCAATTGATTTAAATAAGTTAGAAAACGTTTGGGAGAGAAATGCGGTCAGTTTTAATATTTTTTGATAACAGAAACCTTTTTCTTGCTCCCCCTCAATCTGTGAGGGAGGTTGTTATGTGTCAGATTTGATGAGTTTACAAAAGATTTGACGTTTTAACGAAAACTCTTTGAAAAGGTTCTCATTCTGACACATAACCATCACAAATCATTTTGTTGCAAGGTTTTGTACAAAGTGTGGAGAGTTTTGATGATACATAAAATTTTGAGAAATCACTCTCCCCCTCAATCAATGACGGATGTTAAAGCTTAAATATTTTCATAAACTATTAAAGTCATTGATTGAGTGAAAAATTTTATCAAAAATTTGAGTTCAATTTGATTTTTAATCAAAATCTCATGGTACCACCAAGTTTTGCACAAATATTTTCCGAAAAAATCATAGAAGGGGAAATATTTGGCGATAAAAAGAAGATTTCTCTTCTTTATCAAGAAATAATGCACTGAAGCGTACATTAGATCGAGGGTGCATGGATGTAAAATAATCCATGCCCGGATGAACTTCACCCGGTAAAAGGAACAACCGTCTTTTTGGCGACGTGTTTTCCCCATTTTGAAAAACGGGTTGCTATCTGAAGTAATAGCAAGCCATAATTTTGAAGTCCGGGTTGCAGCCTGAAATGACTACAAGCCATATTTTTGAAGAATGATTTGAGATACGACATGTTTTAGAAAAACACTTTATTTCAAACCGAAAAACTCTTGCTCAAGCATATGTAAGAATCCGTGTCATTGTTGAATGACATTTCTAGAAACGTACATAATATTGATTACACAAGAGACATGTCGAGAGAAGAATATTTTTGTTTTTTTTTTATGATTTTTCAGATTTTTATGGATTTTTTATAGGTGTTATATTTCTCTATTTACGTATTTATATAAGATATGTACAATAAAAAAAACAATAAGGATATAAGAGAGAGTTGGTCAGAAAGTTCATAAAATACAAGATACAAAACATCACAGCATCCAAAAATACAACATATAACAACGCACTCCTCCACATGAAATTTCATTCAGTGCGTTGTAGAAGACGATAGTCACCAGCTCGAACTCTTCCACCCACGTAGCACTCCAAACTACGAAAGATTCTTCTCAACTTCAATCTTTTACGGATACCAGCCAGGAATTTCTTGTTCAGTGTCAGGTCGTGATCTGTCCAGTGGTTGGTATACCTTCTTGATCCATAGTTATACACATGGTATTCTTTTACTCTGAAGTCCAAAGCCTCTTCGACCATTTGTAATGTACCATCACTGAACTTGTGTATTTCATTGAAGCGCAAGACCATAGGAACATTGTATTTGTCACGAAATATCACGGCCAGTGGAGATTCCTTGATCGTAAAATCAGCAACCGGTTCCATACTAGTAACATCCCAAAGAGGTCGCGTAAGATTGAGCCGAGATTGATAGCTTTTGATGCCAAGCTGGAAGTCTTCGACCCTTTTCCTGATGACGATACCCCAGACCCAATGAAGTACAGCAAACATAAGAGTCTTCTTCTCACGAGATGGTAGGTGATGCAGCTTTCCTTGAAGGTGGAGCAGATACAGATCTTCAAAATCATTAGGACGAAGATGTTTGAAGTCACCTTCGGATATGGTATAATCTTTGAAATCAGCTCGACGGAGAATTACGCTCTTGAGATAGTCATATCCATGGATAGGGTGTATCTGTACCTTGACCACACTGATGATCTGTAGTGGTGATCGAACAGACTTTCGGTCACTTTGAGCTTGAAATCGATCTATGTAAAATCGCTGCTTCTTGAGCCACCAGTGAGAGATACCCATAGATGCGGAAATGTCGTAATCACATTCTTGATCAATCCACATGCTATCAGGGACGAGCTGTTCCAACCCAACATCTGAATAATGGGCAGCTTTCATTTTGGTAATGGACAAGGCCGATTTGAATTGTCTGCTGCCAAACCTGAGATATTCTAGATCTTTGTTGAAGAAGAACTCTGCTTGGATTGTAACATGTCCAGGAGTGCCACCCAGCGGAAGTGGATTGCTGTAATTATACTTCATGATTCCTTCACCCACAATATCATTAAACATCTTGTGGCATTCTTCCATTTGGTATTGTAGATGATTTACATCCTGATGAAAGACTTTGACAATGTTGAAAGCTGGTCCTTCAAGATCCTTTTGAGTAAGCCTGGATAATCCACGCTTCTTACAAAACCATGTGATAAACGTCCCCATATCACCTGTTTGTGATAGTAGAGAGTCTTCAGAAGGAGGAACGAAGCTGGTAGTGATAGCATTGACCCAATTGTTGTCATTAATTGGCAGATCAGAAGAGGGAATAGTCCAGTTAGGCTCAGGTGATTGCGACTACTCATCATCAGGTTTCCACCACGACTCTTTATCTTCTTTAGTGAGGAGAACAGGTGGCGGATCAGTAGAGTCACTTCGGGTGAATGATTTCCACCACTGCTTTTGCGAGATATGAGTCATGGAAGCATCATCTTCATCATCATCAGAAGAGTCAGTAGGTTGTGGAATGAAGGATTCTTCATTAAAGACATTATCATCATTGACAGGAGATGCAATAGAGGTTGTGCCAGCATCAATGGAGGTCCAAGCTGCATACTTGACCTGCTTGGCCTGTTTGGAGGGTGCTGACTTAGAAGATTTGTCACCTTGTTGTTTCTTTGATGATGTGGTGGGTTGTGATGGCATAGTGCGAGATTGAGAACCACTAGGTAGAGTAGAAGTGCCCGATGGACCAGATGCCCCAGCAGGTGGAGGAGGTGATCCCGATGGGGGCCTGGGATGACCTTGACGCCTCTTTTTCCTCTTTCTTTCTATTTCCATGTCTCTGGCGAGTTCCTCAGCATCATCTTGTCTTATAGAGGCTTCTAGAGCTTCATATAATTTGACATGTGCCTCATGTCTTGTATGTTGACCTTTTTCGTACATACTGTGCTGCAGGATTACTTTCATGTCATTGATAGGTAGGTCTTTGAATCTGGATCTGAGGGGAGCTTCAAGAGCGATGCTGACAGCTTTGGCGACTTGTTCATTGATTTCCTGAGACACTTGTTGCTCGAGATCTAGATGCTCTAACTTGTACAATCTGCTGCCGTGATTCTTAATTGTTTGAGGCAGATCAAGATTCACAATGTTTCTTAAAACTGAAGCATGCTTTTCCAACGTCTCATGAATGGTGAGATTATCTTGAACAACACCAGCAGTAATACCAGCTAATTTATCCAGATCAAGTTTCTTCTCAGTGGTGGAAGGAGTTGAGATAGTAGCGGATTCAGTGACTTTCTCTTGAGTGGCAGCGGCTTGAGTGGTGTCAGTGTTGTCAGTTGCAGCAGAAGGAGTTGGTGTAGACCTGGTAGGAATAGTGGAAGTGTCTTGTTGTATATGTACATCAACCATTGAGACAACCTCTTCTCGCTCATCACCGGATTTGTCACCCTCTGCATCATCAGGCTTATCAACCAAGAATTGATCTCCAAAGGTGTCAAGGTTTTTAAACGAGGCCAGAGTTCCAATAGAGCTGTCAGGTTCCACTGCGAGCTTAGGATCATCTGTCTTGAGTTTGAGATTACCTTGTAAGTCGGGGTAAGCTGTGGATACAAACTCGTCATGGAGTGGGTCAATTGGTGTTTCAGACCCAACTGTTTTATCCTGCATAGGTTTGTCACTGGTGATGTCTTGAGTAGCTAAGTTGGAGTTATCACCTTTGAGTGCTGAGCTGGTATCAGTTTCTGAGCCACTTGAGTTAGAAGGTTGCCCTAGACTGGGTGATGATGTTTTATCAGGGGACACTTTGGCAGATGAGGATGACGGAGATCGTCTTTTGAGAATATACTTGGAGCTGGTTGATTTGGAGGCAGGAGATGATATTTTCAACAAAGTGTGTGCAACCAGTTCTTCCTTGGCAACATCCTTGCCTTTTCCTTCCACATGCTGGAGTTGTAAACCTTTGTCCGACACAGGTTCTTTGATGCTGACACCACTGACTGGAGGTACAGGTGGCATGTACACATCCTTCAAACTTTCTGCAGTTGCCATTTGAATCAGTTCTTCTTCTGAAAGAGGCAATTGTGTAGTGCTAGGTGCATCTTCAGGATCATTAACACTTGGTGGAGTTTTCTTGGTGCTGGGTCTTTTGCCCCCAGTGGTGCGTTTCACCCGTTTAGTACCTTCAGAAGAAGCAGCTGAGGTTGTTACACCCTTGTGTTTCTTAGATGAGGTTCTTTCAGACTTGGTGGACAGGGAGGGCTCATTTGCAGATGCTTCCCGACTTTCCTTCAGAAGTTTGATGTAGTCCCCATAATAAGGTGCAGTGAGAATATCATGAGTGAGTAGAGCAGTTGGAATATCCATACCAAATATAATCTCGCTCGTACTCTTAGCATCATACTTGAGATAACCTACTGGATGTTCATCTGTGGGTTGATGAAGAGGAGAGTCTTCTCTGGGGTGGAATTTAAGAGATCGTTGAAGACTTAATATGATCAACTTTGTGAATCGAATGCTTGGAATCAGAAGTTTGGCAGATCTCTTCTTACCATCTTTGTTTGCTTCAAGATTTGCTTTATTGACCAAGAACGAGTGGATGGACTGACTGAATTCCTCCCAGATCCTTTCAGCATAGTTGATATCCTTCCCATTGACAATACCCCAGAGGATTTGTAGAGATGGAGCTCTAAGTCTTTCGTACCCAGATGTTTTGCCAGTCAGACATAAGTTGATGAGACGTGTGATGGCTCTCCATGGTTGATAGAAGTTGTGAGTGATAACAGTGGAAAGTGTTGAAACATGAGTGGGATACCCAAGTTCATTGACAAAGCTAAGTAAGGTGGCTGGATTGGGCGGGGGAGTGTATTCCACATTATCACCAGTTGGTAATATCTGAAGTGCACTGCCAAGAGTTTCCATAGTGATGTTCACCCAATGTTCATCCAGCTGACACTTGTAAGTGTTGGTCGCTCTGTCATGGCGGATAGTATTCCAGAACTGTTGAACATAAATGGATGGGATTGTAGAGGATGCAGTGAAGGCATTGAAGAATGTGGTGTTCTTAAGTAAGTCCAGGGCCATTCTGAATATGGGATGATTCTGAGGTTAATCAGTCTTTACATAACAGTTACTCTTTCCAATAGCAACCCATTTACAGAACGGGAGGATATCGTTGTCAGAACGAACAGGTGGAGCCAATGGTCCTTCGATATTAGGTTCTGCCATAATAGCTGCATTTAACACAAATCACCATAGAAAGCAAACACACGGGATAGTAAGTGTTAGTAACAAGTGAATCCATGACATCACATAACAGGGTGATATCATTAGAACCATGAGAGAACCGAGATAGAGGTAACAACGTAATAAGCACTCATGAGCACATGGAGAATGTAGAGACAAGTAGCAAGTCAGTCAATGATGGATATCATTCATCACAAGGAATCAATGGCATAGTACAACTACTTAAAGTAACATGAAAGAATACCATTAAATATTAGCAAGTGATTAGAGGTAAACGCAGGGTGAATTAACCGCATGACTAATTAACCTCAGTGCAAGCTAACCGCAAGGTGAGGAAGCCGCAAGACGAGTTAACCTCAAGGTGACTTAACCGCAAAAAGAGTTAGCCGCAAGTAGTGTTAATCGCAAGGCGAGTTAATAGCAAGGCAAATTAACTGTAAGGCGAGTTAACCGCAAGACGAGTTAACCGCAAAGCGAGTTAACCGCAAGGCTAGTTAATCGCAAGACAAGTTAAACACGGATCTAGCTACACGCAAACTAACATAATCGCAAGAAAGGGTAATCACACAGCAAGTTAAATGCAAACACAGTTAACCGCAACACACACTAAACACAGTCATGAACGTTAGAGTGAACCGCAGTCAATAAAAAGTGCTAACGGCAAGTAAGAATCAACACTAACCGCAACCAAGAATTATCACACCAAAGCAGCCAACTAAGCTCAGATCACACAAACACAGGCTTAATTAAACAAACAAATGATCAATAAGGGAATAACAACAATAGTGAAGACCTAGAGCTTAACGCAACATCTAAACGCAATCCACTATAAACCACTCCCCTACTTGAAATCGTTCCTAATCAAACTATTCTCAGTGACCTAACACGATGCAACGTTTTAGCAAGAATAAGGAGCAATCAAATGCAGTAAGGAATGATTACAATCTAACCTATTAATGATAATCACAAACTTGGGACTTCGAACGAATAAAACCACCACCTAAGTCATCAAAATGGCAAAACAAGTGAGAAGTGGCACAGGGGAAAACAGAAAATCATGTGTGGAGATCAAACCAACCTATGGAATCAACACCAAATGCCACAAGACACGGCTGCGTTTAAGTCGATTGTATAGTGAGTAGTGTGATGATATTTTTGTGATTATGTGACTAACCGCAAGAAAAACAAACTTATATGTGGGAAACTTATATGAAAAGTGACAAAACTAGCCCTTGTACTACTACACCACTCAGTTGCCATAAGTTCATGTGTACAAAATGGTCCCTGGAGTTATAAATGTGACACATATGATGAAATAGTCTACAGGAAGCAAGTATTCCACCACGGGACCACATAAAGTCGAGAGACAACATACCAACTAAAGCAGCATTTAACAGTGAAAGGGCACACAGTAACTATGAACAGAAAAAAAACTATATAAAAAGAAAGAACATAAAAAATGAAAGCAGAACAGGGAAAAAAATATGTACATAGACTAAGAACAGGAAATACACCAGGTATAAGTCAGTTAGTAAAAGGTGAAGAACGAGTCCTGAAATGAATTAATCAGGAGTCCACATGATCACACATCACATGTGAGTAGACATGTCTCCAACCGTGGGAGATATCTGTGTCTTTGGTTGCCACACAAGGACTTTCTTAGAACTGTTGTGTAGACCCGTTGAAGCTTCATTGTCTATGGTACACACATGTGACCATTTGTAACCATTCATCATGAATGTCCTTCCAGTCGGTACCCATATCCAAGAAGATCTAAGCTTATATGGTATTTCATGCATTGTGACATTCTTATGGTGAGTTGTTCGGTTATCAGATTTCCTTGGTCTACGTCTCAAAGGCATTACAGGTTTATGACCATTAGATTTATGATTTTGAACCTTATCTTGTATGTTGACCAATTGATAATGAGTTTTAGGTTTTGAGTCCACTGACTTAATCAAAGCACGTTTTTCATCTACTTGGGAGACACACCGAGCTTTCGAGAATTTTAGTCTTTCTGAAATAAAAGCATTTGGTTGTCTAATGGTAGATTGATTACCAACTGTTTTAAAAACTGGTTTTCCCAAGATAGATGGTTTTGAAAGATTAAGGTTCATTTGACTCTTTGAAACGTAACTTGGCACGATTTGTGCACCAGGAATTTTGGGACATGAAGTCAGACTTTGAGCAATGGGATCATTGTGTTTAGTGAACTGAGAGGTTGTCAGATTGATTTTCTTAGCTTTTATTTCTTTGATTGAATCACGCAGTTCTTTACATTGTACTTTCAGAGTCTCATTTTCCATACATAATTTAGCCATTTTGCATTTAGTTTCATTAATATCATGATTCCATTTGGCTTCATTACGTTGCTCATACATCTTAATTCGATTATTAAGGCTGTTGA
Organism: Artemisia argyi; assembly: GCA_030686995.1. NCBI lineage: Eukaryota > Viridiplantae > Streptophyta > Magnoliopsida > Asterales > Asteraceae > Artemisia > Artemisia argyi. Next base: position 78,581,833 of record CM060677.1, read on the forward strand.
TCGTTAAGTCCTTGTCTTGCAGCTGAGTTTTCAGATTGTTTATCTCAAAATATTCATTAAGTCCAGGCAATTCCGGATTCAAACACGGTTTGTTATTTTGAAGACATTCTTCTTTTTGTTGCATTTCAATTTCAAGTGAAATGCAATGTTTTTCTAGTTGTGAGAACCTTTTTAGAAGTTGATTAAATGGCGCTTTTTCAACCATGTTCTGGTCCATTGTCTTAGAAAACTCAACCTTAAGGCAAGAAATTTCATCATACAGATCACTTTCTCCCCCTTTATGACACATATTTGTTGAGTTAGAGGAGAGTGACAAACTGTCAGTCTTTTTCAACAGATTTGTGTCATAACAAAGTTTAATTTGATCTGTATGATGACATACATTAGAGAGTGTTTTGAGTTGATCAATTGACGATACCTCATTACTTGAGTCAAGTGATTGCACAGGTCTGAGCATGTTATCCATAGCATGGGTCACCAACTTGTCAGGAGTGTCAATCTTATCGTCTTCTGACTCCATGCATTCAGTGTTGACTGACTCAGCATCCGATGTTAAACCCAAATACTCAATGCTATCACTTGATTGTCCCCCGTGTGTCGCTACCCTGTCATTATACACCGGTTCGTGCTCTGCCCTTTTCTCGATGTACTCCTTAACCTTACCCAAGTATTGGAGTAGCATGTCTCTGTAGGTGTCAACATCTATATCTGTGTGGTCAGCAAAACATTTTATAGTCATCTGACTCTCGTAGTCATATATCATGGCAGATTTTGAGTTAATGAAGCTATGCAGTTGTTTGCTGAGCACACATAAGGCAGCTAAGGATCTCGCATTAGTAGTTTCTTCTCGGTCCAGTTGTTGTCGTAATTGATCCAAATTTAGAATCATAATATCTGTGAATGTTTGAACATCTTGACCGAAAAGAGTTATGAATGCACGTTCAAACCCCATTTTGAATCCATTACCCTCTAACAGCACAAAAAGATGTGACTGAAGTATTTGAAAGCATTCAATGTGACATTCCCTTGCAAATTCAAGCAATTTACTTGACTGAGGAGTCACATTCTCTTGAGAATCCGAGCATGATTGTACAATTGAGTCATCATCAGATACTAGTCCGTTCATTTGTAGATAAAGATCAGAAGACAATGGTACACCACCCATGTCGTATAATTTGAGAATTTCGGGAATTACTGAATCCGGGGATGTTGTCATGATGAGGCAGGTGGGTTACAGTTTGTACTAGGTGTATAGTTGTGACAAGTCAAGTTATGATAAATCCAATTGAGATTAGTCAAATCGTAAGGATTAACTCACAACGTCAGATCACAATTAGATTAACAGAAACGACTTAAGTTACAACCAAACACTAATTGCAAAATGATTCACCACTCATACGAATCTCACCACTTTATGGAATGCCAATACTTAGGATATAATCACTACAACCCAAACAAGTAGCAAAGTATGTGTAACCGCAGAACTGAGATTACCACAGATGAGAGCAAAACTCAAGGTCAGGTGAGTTAGTCGCAATCCAGGAGCAAACCGCAAATAAGTAGTCGCAGACTGAGACAAGCACTAGGAGATAAACGCAGAGAGAAGTAAATCGCAAGAGCTAATCTCAGGCACTTAACCACAAACCACTAAACCGCAGATACTAATCGCAATTCCTAATAGTCCAAAACTGTCACTATCATTGCGTTTTGTCTGTTAACTCAATATAGTAAACGCATATGGCTAACCGCAGAAATCAAGAGCAAACCGCAGTCAAGTAATGAAACAGTGGAGGTAACCGCAACAAAGAAATCCGACCCAAACTCAATCCAATCTTCAAGAATACGTGTGAAATGGCAAAACCAACTGAGAAATAGGGTAATACTAACACAAGTGATCATAGAGGTACACCTCTAACATGTCAACTAACACTAGATAGATCAAACTAAGATGTTTTCAAGAAAAACTTTTCTAATCCACAAAAACTACACAAAACCACACCAAATCTGATTCTACAAGGCCCTAAGATGAAACCTTGGCTCTTGATACCAATTGTAGGTTCATCACTAAGTCACAAACATGAAGTGCATGGTGGTTATGTGTGGCGTATGAATTAAAGGAGGAAGGAAAAGAGAGAAAAGTTGGAACCTTGAGATAAAGAGAGAAAAATGAAAAGATTAGATTGAGATTGAATGAAGGTCCAATCCTCTCCACATGTGGAGAGGGGTATTTATACTAAGCTACAAAGAAAGATAAAAACGCCCACACCCGGGCTGTGGATCAGGCATACAGTGGGTAAAGACCTGTCCTTCTTCCACGATGTTACTTACTCTAATACTAACTAACTAATAACTAAACTAACTACGAGCTAGATCAATGCTATTACAATAATTAGGTGACCGAGACTTTCACATGAATATTTGTATTCCTAACAAATAATTTTGCCCATCGGACGGGTCTGAAATCTAGGTAATAATATAAATCACTCATACATACGGACTTTGTAATGGCAGTGAGCACAAATATCCAAAAACTGAATCGAACCCAAAAAAATCAAAAAGGACGTATCGATAAAAACCGAAGCAAATGAAAAATCGACGAAGACAGTTTTTAAGAAAAATCAAATATTTGGGTGGTTTTCGGTTGCATATGATAAATTGAACAAAAAAACCACCTCACCCAACCTTTATATATTTTATAAAAAATTAAAATAATATTATCTACTTAATTACCTAAGGAAAGATTTGATATATCTTACACTTTTGGAAAAAATGTTTAACATGCTAAGAAAGGATTTTAAAAATGTTGTTTCATACTTTATTTAATAGCTTTGGATTGTTAGATGCCATGCTATTAATTTTTATGTTTGAATAATATTTTTAATATCTATGGTTGATAAAATAATAATAATAATAATAATAATAATAATAATAATAATAAAACCTTGCTAGGTATTATTTTGTATCGAGCAAGTCAAGAGGAAATAATGATGGAATAGGTTAAGAAGTTTGGTGGTTCATAACTAACTAGTTTGTTTATTGGTAAGTCGAGAGAGAGAGAGAGAGAGAGAGAGAGAGAGAGAGAGAGAGAGAGAGAGAGAGAGAGAGAGAGAGAGAGAGAGAGAGAGAAAACCTGGAACCGTAAAAACCAAAATTAAGCGCTTTGTAATTTTCAAAACCCAAAGTTTTCGGCTAGATCTTTGGTTTTAACTGAACACCACCCCATGCTAAGCTAACCCCCGCTTTGTAAGTTTATAAAAGTAAATCAGTTAGTTTCTAAGAATCTAAGGTGTCACGCCATTGACGTTGAGTTTATATCCTATGCTCTTATTACCAAAAACCTTTTTAACCAATAAACATCTGATTGGTGAATTATGACATATATTTTGAATCACTCTTAAAAGATTGTTATCCCTATAATGCATACTGATACACGCCAATAGTTACACAGTCACGTATGATGCCTGCTATATCAATATATCATGAAATGCTCCTCGTATCACCGCAACAATGCCACCCGAAAAACCAATATTAAAAATCGCTACTAACTTCAACGATCAACGACTAGTATCCAAGAAAGTCAAATATGACACCCAACCAACCAAAATTTCAATGGAGAAAGAGAACATAAACTTGGGGGGGGGGGGGGGGGGGGAACAAATATCAAAGAAGAATTTACTAATCAACCTTTGTGCAAAGACCGATTTGCAAAACTCGTGAATACGATATATATAAGTGATACCGGGCAAGTGATTACCCGGGCCGTGTCCCAACGAGGTGTGAATGGGCAATATCGTGAGAGATTTGAGATTAAAATGCTTGTAAGGATGTTGAGAGATTATTTGGTATCGTGGAATTACGAGAAATTGCAAATAACGTACGAAAAATTAAATAAACGTAACTAAAACATAAATTCAAACAAGGAATGAAAATAAAGCTTAAAAACTACTTAAAATTCTACGGGAATGATAATAGGAAGCTAGGGAACCCTAAAACATAATCTAATTTTTAAAATGTAAAAGTCAATTTAAGAAAAATGTAAGTGCGCGAAATAAAACGTGAAATTAAAGCTACGCTAATCTTACGGATATAAAAATAATTTTCCTATGTTCTAAAAGTAAAAAGAAAATTTTGAAAAAAAAAATTGATTTTTTTTTACTTATAAATAATTTATTATGATTTCAATACTATTTAAACTAATTAAAAAGATTAAAAATACTAAACTAATTCTAAAAATTCAAAATTTTCTTTTTTTTCTTTTTGGAAACTAAATTACTTAATGGGGAATATAAGAAAAATAAAAACTTGGGAAAAGCTACAAGGATAAGCAGTCTGATAAGCAAAAATAAGCTAACAAGCATAAAGACTAAAACAAAAACTATGTTAAGTACTAATTAACGTGAAATGTAACAAGAAACATTAGATAGAGCAGTTGGTATGGGGTGTTATGCTTATGTTTGTGTTGAGTGTAGGTCCTTAGTTCGAACCTGGCTCCAAACCATTTTTTTTTTTTTTTTTTTTTTTTTTTACAAAAAGCTCTGAATAAGCAGATAAAATGGAGAATCAACAGCAGATAAGGCAAAAAGTTATAAACGGGAAATATGAGATCCTAAAAGCTATGCTGGAAGCTTAAATAAACTAAACCTATGGAAGAATTAAGCTAGGGCTACTGGGGGGGGGGGGGACCTGAATAAGTACTAAGGAACAGATAATAAGCAGTTGCAACAAGCTAAAAAGCACTAAATTAAGCAAATCCTAAACCTGTGGCTGCTAATGGGCAAAAAACTAGCTAGGGGACTAAGTTAGGGGCTGTAAAAAGCTGTAAAAAAATTCATAAAAATAAACTAAAAATATGGTCAACTAGATATGCTACCGAATAAGCACCAAGCCAATTTTTAGCTAAAAAGGACTTATAACGAAGAAATAAAAAATCAAAAACTGGTTCTGAAATCACATTTTTTTGGACAGCAACAAATAAGGCTACTTCGGGCTAGTCGAAAGCTAGTAAAAAAAATCTAAAAAATAAACAAAAAATAGCATGAACTAGATAAGCTACTAAATAAGCTAAAAACCAAATTTGAGAGCAAAATACCTAATATTGAAGAAATTAAAATTAAAAAACAGCAGGCTGCTGGGCTAATTTTTTGACAGCAAAAAAATTGGGAAAATGGGTCAAAAGTGGGTCTTTTTGACTTGTAAGTGTCAACTACAGGTAATGAAAACATGCACTAACCTAAAAGGGGCTATTGTGAAGCAAAGAAACACACTAAAAAGGGCCTAAGCTAGATCCATCTATACTACTTAATTAAAACAGTTATAAAGTGAAATTCTTATCATACTTACCAAAATGCTAAAAACCTATTTGAAAATGAAATATTCTACTTTATAACTACTAAATATACTAATATAAATATGATTTGAACTTTAAAAAGTCGTCAAAAGGGGTTTTAGCCAAGAAAAGTTCTTATGCCAAACACCCCTTAAGGGTAGAACTGCTTTGGTTTTAAGATGAAGAGGACCATTAAAAGCTAAGTTTTGAGCTGAAACATGATTCACTAGATATAATAAGAACTAAAAAGCAGATTTGAACAAAAGTTAAGTACTAAAATAAGCTGTATAAACAGTTTGACTTTTTACTTTGACTAGTTTTTGACTTTTTGAAAATTTAAGAAATTAACTGAGTCAACTAATGTTAAACTCACAGAAGCTATAAGAGAGCTTGAATGAGCTTATGAGCTCAAAAGAACAGCTTATGAAACTATTTTCTACTGATTGAAGGCTTAAAATAGATTTAAACAAGCAAGCTTAAAAGAAAATTGAAATTGCATTAAAACTTAAAGTTGATTACAACTACATAAAAAGCATAATAAAAACTAACATTAAGCTAATCTAAATCTAAACTAATCATACCCTACTCATAATCCTACTACCTACTTTCCAAAAAATGGCTACAACATAAACTATTTATACTAGAAAACTTAAGCTAGGGTTTTGGTCTTTTTGTCCTCTTCTCTTGTGCTTGTGTTGTGAGATAAATGAGCTGTAAATCCAATCTTGTGTTTCTTTAATCAATTCTCAGCCGTGTGATTGTACTTGGAGCCAAAGGATGGCATACGAGCCGTAGGATGAGAAAGGGGTTTGAGGATTGATGACATGGAGGGGGTATCACGTGAAGGAGGGGACTTTTGAGGAGGGGATAGCGTGTTTGCAGGTTAAAGCATGGAGGAGGGGGTTGTACTGGCGGGTAATAGGATGGAAGGAAGGGGATGAAGGAGTTTGACTGGAATATGGTCAAAAGACCAGGGATAAATCGTTTTATTATTTCTGGTGTGGGTGGAGATTTTGGATTGGGTTGGTTTGAGTTAAGTGTGTGTGAGTTGGGTTGGACTATGGTGTAGGCTGGAAATAGATTGGGCTGTGGGTTTGTTGATGGAGTGGGCTTTAGGTGGTGGCAGGTTAGGATTAGTTTAAGTGTAGTTTAGTGTTAATAAAATCTGATTTTTAGTAAAAATAATTCTTTTTGTAGGTTTTTTTTTCAACATAATAATAATATTAATAATATTAATAATACTAATATTAATAATAACAATAATACTGATATTAATAATATTAATACTAATAATAATAAGAAAATACCTAATAGAAAGTTTTGTCAAAAAGATTTTTGTGATTTTATTTTGAAAAAATGGTTTTTGGAAAAGGGTTTTGAAAATGATTTTTCGTTTAAGCTTTCGAGGTAAAAATGGTAAATTGGTAATTTGGTGTCGGGTTGAGTGGTATTTTGGTCATTGGTCTTGGTTAAGGGTAATTTGGGTGATTATGGGTTTCGGTTTGGTTTTCCATGCTCCCCTCATGTCACATTCCCGATCTTGGCTTTGACTTTGACTTTTTGTCATTTTCTTCGAAATTGTGTCGAGTCGATCCGGTAATGCTCCATTATTCTCCGTTTCCCATCCAAGCTCCGGCTTTTGACAATTTTCCAAATCTCGTGCTCGTTTTTGTCTTTTTGGCCTCAATTATGCATGTTTTTGCAATATCCGTTCCTGCACGATCACAAACACAAAAACACAATATCTTTGGCATTTTCGGTTAGTTTTTGATCGTTTTGGTCTTAATTTGGCAAGAAAAAAGTGTGTGAATAAGCACACACTAACAGTTTTTAAGAAAAATCAAATGTTTGGGGTGGTTTTTGGTTGCATATGATAAATCGAACAAAAAAACCACCTCACCCAACCTTTATATATTTTATAAAAAATTAAAATAATCTTATCTACTTAATTATCTAAGAAAAGATTTGATATATCTTACACTTTTTGAAAAAATGTTTAACATGCTAAGAAAGGATTTTAAAAATGTTGTTTCATACTTTATTTAATAGCTTTGGATTGTTAGATGCCATGCTACTAATTTTTATGTTCGAATAATATTTTTAATTTCTATGTTTGATATAATAATAATAATAATAATAATAATAATAATAATAATAATAATAATAATAATAATAATAATAATAATAATAATAATAAAATCAACCTTGCTAGGTATTATTTTGTATCGAGCAAGTCAAGAGGAAATAATGATGGAATAGGTTAAGAAGTTTGATGGTTCATAACTAACTAGTTTGTTTATTGGTAAGTCGAGAGGAAGAAGGGGGAAAAAAATAAAAAATAAAACTTATTAAAGAAACCAAAAACTGAAACCGTGAAAACCAAAACCAAGCGCTTTGTAATTTTCAAAACCCAAAGTTTCGGCTTGATCTTTGGTTTTAATTGAACACCACCCTATGCTAAGCTAACCCCCGCTTTGTAAGTTTACAAAAGTAAATCAGTTAGTTTCTAAGAATCTAAGGTGTCACGCCATTGACGTTGAGTTTATATCCTATGCTCTTATTACCAAAAACCTTTTTAACTAATAAACATCTGATTAGTGAATTATGACATATATTTTGAATCTCTCTTAAAAGATTGTTATCCCTATAATGCATACTGATACACGCCAATAGTTACACAGTCACATATGATGCCTGCTATATCAATATATCATGAAATGCTCCTCGTATCACCGCAACAATGCCACCCAAAAAACCAATATTAAAAATCGCTACTAACTTCAACGATCAACGACTAGTATCCAAGAAAGTCAAATATGACACCCAACCAAGAAAAATTTCAATGGAAAAAAAGAACATAAACTTGTGGGGGAGAACAAATATCAAAGAAGAATTGTAATTTAGTTTAAGGTGTGTTTGGTAGGGAGAGTTGGAGCCAAAGAAATGAAATAAAGTTAATTTCCAGTGTTTGTTACACCAAAGAAATAGGGAGGTGGAGAAATTAAAATCCTTGGGAATTGCCTTCTTTGTTATATCAAAGATTTGATTTCCATTCATATTGGTTGAGAATTGGATTCTCTCCATTCATAATAATAAAAATAATAATAATAATAATAATAATAATAATAATAATAATAATAATAATAATAATAATTTTTTACTTATTTCTTAAGTCAATTTTCTGGTGTTACCAAACACTAGAATTTTTAATAAATTTCTGTCGAATTCATTTATGTGATTTTGATTTATGCGCTTCATTTCATTTCTCTGAATTTCACCCTACCAATTAATACACAGGCGGTTGTATAATTCCAGTTAGCATTTGTATTTTTCAGTGATGCAGTAATGATGTATTGTTAGAGACGTATAATTAAGGAGAGGAAGAAAAAGTTAGGGCCTCATGCATACAATGATAGTTGGTATTGTCCCATCACTCATCACCTTTGCTATAAAACAATATGTACTGTTTACAATACTTGTAAAGTAAGCTAACCAGCAGTACTGAATTGAATGATAATAACATTATTATTTGAACTAACTAATAATATCGATTAATGGTGATGTTCATGCATATAGCCAACTTTGGAACGTGTTCAATATGCTAATTCTTGATCATATCATTTCAAGCGACGAATGTTTATGAAGTTGACGTGGGCTTTCAGAGTTTTTCTTTACAAGCCATGGAAAACTATTTTGTCGAGATGGATTCGGGAGGCTCTGAACTTTTCCTAAACTTCGGTTTGTTTCATTTGGTTTAAGTTCATCATCCACCTCTTGCATTTCAATTTTGGCTTCGAAAAGATGAGCTGAACCTTCTTCCTCCATCTCCTCTTTTGATTTTTGTGATGAAGACTTATTTTTATACATTCCATAGATTATTAGTTGCGCCAATCCAAGCACAAATCCGATTCCGTTAGGTACCTAAAGAGTGAAATATCATATTCGTTGGGCTTTTAATTTGGTCATTATCGTTAATATGATCAACTAAGCACATTTTGGAAATTTTCACAAATTAAGATATATATATATATATATATATATATATATATATATATATATATATATATATATATATATATATATATATATATATATATATATATATATATAAGTTGAACGATAAACTTACTCCAATAAAGATGTCTCCTACGAGCAGTGCATAGGTAGCCCATATACCGCCGTTGAGAAATTGAAAGAACGAAAGGAAAAACGGCATGTATTCCACACTTTGTGTCTTTATTACTGATGTCTGTTACATGATACAGAAATTAACTATGTACCATCCTATAGTTGCCAACATACATTACAATTTACAAAGTTAGAATATTCTAAGAAACCGTTTACTCTAGCCCACTTCAGTGCTTTAACTTTTTAGATGTGCGATGCTCATTTACGTAAAACGGTTCAGTGCTTTAACTTTCTATATATGTGCGATGATCATTTACGTAAAACCACTTGCAGGAAATAATCTTTTCAGAAATCATTTCCTTTTCTATAAACATCCAGTTGGTAATTAAGAAAACGTAGTTTAAATCACCATTGAAAACATCATTTTTGTGTGCATAAAGTCAAATTGACGAAAACATGTTAGCATATGGACATAAAGCAAAATTGACGAAAACATGTTAGCATATATATATGTACCATGGCTGATAGAGGTGATGCATACATGCCAATGGTTAAACCGGAACATATGATGCCAGATATCAGAAGTCGTTCACTACCATGAAATGCTCCTAGTGTCACCGCTACAACACCACCAAGAAAACCGATATTCAAAGCAGCTACTAACTTCAAAGATTGCTTCTGAAATGTTAAAATAATCTCAAAGTACTATTAAGAAAAATATAACACTCTGAAATATGAGTTTGTTGAAGTCAAAACAATTTACCCTTTTTTGTTTTGGAGCATAAATGAGGAAGATAATAACGTATATGAGTTGAAAGATTGATCCAACGGCATTAACAGTCACAACAAGCAATCCACCCGGCTTCATTAGCCCGTAAAACGTCCATAAACTTGTGGTTAACAATGTTGTTATATATGGAATTCCTTTGTAATCTTCAGTTGATTTGTTTTTCACTACACGCTTAAACGTCCCTCTACATTCATTTCATATATATTTAGCAAACGTCAGCATATATATAACCAAACTTTCATTTTTCTTTACAGGAATAAACACAATACCTTACGTACTTGATTACAACCAAATAAATATATTTATGTCAAATCTGCTAAAACTTGATATAAAACCACAAGTACTACTTACATTGGTGAAGCGAACATGAGAATTGAAATCACATTACCTGTAACATAACACAACAACACATAACAATTATCACAAAAATAACGAAAAAACATGGAAAGACGTAACTGCTATATGTACTTAAAATGAGATTAGACCAATAATTCCAAGAATGAAGCTAATGGTGGTAGCCATGGGAGCTAGATAGGGAAATGTGTGGGAGTGTGGGTGAGTGTGTCTGATTTAGAGACTTGATTCCACTAGTTTGCTTCGGAGATCCACGTTACATACATACTTCTTGTGGTGTCGACAGTAGATTTCCAAATTTTTTTTGGCATCTTTAGTCATGGCTTTTAAGACGTGTTTTTAAACTTTCTTTTTCTTTTTCTCCATGTGCATGTTGTTTTCATCACGAAAATAAGTGTAGTACTTGCATGATTGATATACACACTATTACCTAAAATATGTTTGATTTTGTACATTGAAGTTCAAATGTACACATCAAATTTGGCTATAATAAATGGCATTATGGTATTTGGTACATTCTTAACTAAAAGTATATAGCTTTAGTAGTAATTTCTATCGAAATAAAATGACAACGCGTACCATTAACTCATTAAGTATAACGGTCTATTCTGACCATCAATGACGGGGGCGAAAAATTAATTACTAGTTTAGAGGAGCCAAACTACTAATTTGCATTAACTTTATATATTGAGTGTCCTAATCAAATTTATAAATGTGTCAATCACTTCCCTGTACATATTAAAGGCCCATTTGGTTTGTAAGTGGGTTTGAGGTTAGGATGATTTGGATTTGGATTTGGATTTGTTATATAAGAGTGAAAATAATATTTAATAGTATTAATTAATTTAAAGTAAAGTAAAGTAACTCCCAATACCGTCTTCAACGGGTTATGGGTCCGAATACTGTCTTCCACAGTGTATGTGAGAGGTTGAGACGTAGACAGCCTTACCTCTACCTAAAGTAGAGATGCTGCTTCCGGTTCTACCAAAGGTAGAAAAAGACCTCTGGCCTTGCAAGGGGTGAAGATTGGCAAGGGTGTTAACTACTTGATCCAACCTTATTCTTTTTAAATTTTGTATAATAATTTTGTAATTAAAAAATATTATTATTTAAAATAAATGTAAAGAGAGATGAAAGAAAAGTGATACATGAGACCCCACTAAAGTATCAATACCTACTAAAACCCACCCATTTACCTATCTTTCAATATTTGATTGGGGTAAAGATCCTCTCAAATTATTTATAAACATTATTATAGGTAATGTTGTGTTTAATGTGAGGAGGAAATTATAAGTGGGTTCCTAATCTCAATTAAAAGAAAAGTATTTATCTATTTTACTTGTTCATGATTAGTCAACATGACCTATCATGTTAAAACCAACTTTAGTGAATCTCAATCAATTCATTTGATTGATAATTCCATTCACCTTTCCAAAATATGCAACCAAAAAAAATTATTAATCTCAAATCAAATCAAAACCTACATCAAAAGTTCATACTAAATGGACCCTAAAAGTTACCTATAAATGATTAATGTTAGGTACTTGTTTTCTATATTAAATAGTAAACTCACTTTCAAAATTTTCTTTCAAAAATTAATATCTTTTAAATCATTAATCGTTAAGTGAAAAAATTTATAACATCGCGACAAATATTTAATTATGTTTTTATAGGCGGGCATTTTGATATACTTTAGACAAACTTTTTTTTTTGTTCTTTTTTTTCGTTGTTAAATGCATAAATAAGCACATGTGATTCAACACTAATTTGAATATTCGAATATTTAAACATGTAGTAAAATAAACATAATTTTTTATACAAAATTCTAAAAGGTTTACCTTTTTTATTCTGGAAATTGGACATGCATAGTTTTTTAACCATATATCATGGTTGTAAAAATTGCTAGGCGGTAGTGAGGCGGTCGGGTAGGGCCTAGCGATTAATCGGTTAGGCGGGGATTAATCGGGGATTAATCGGATTAGATTTTTTATATACAAAATTGTAATTTTAGATATTATATTATATTATATGTATAAGATAAGCATAATGCATCAAAGTTCAAATATTTCAAGTATTCAAATATAAACATAATACATAATTCTTCAAAGTTTAAAATCAAACATAGATTTTACTCGGTTTGTTGACTATTTTTAAGGGATCTTTGACTGATTTTGTTTGATTAATCGGTTTGTTGACCTATTTTAAGTGATTTTGACTGATTTTTAAGCGATTTTGTTGACCGAGTTTTAAGCGATTTTGTTTGATTAATCAGATTTTACCGATTAATCGGTTTGTTGACCGATTTTTAAGCGATCTTTGACCAAAGCGATTAAATAGGCCGATTATGATAAATCAAGGCGCTTAGTGAGCGATCAACGATTATGTGGGGATTAATCGGCCGCCTGAACCGATTTTTACAACAGAGCCATATATAACACATTATATTTCAAATTGTAAAATTAGTGCAGTTAATTTTTCAAAGTTATGCAAAAGACATAAAATCACATGTGATTTTGCCAAACGTGATCTTAATCACATGTGATTTTTACCACTTCGCATGTGATTATAGAAGTTTCATAAATGAACTGTTAATATCTATAATTCAAATACAGTGTGTGATATATGTTGGAAACCATGAATGTATGTTTTCTTGTGCAAAAAAAAAAACAAGAAAAGTCTGATTTAAACACAAATACTTATGCTAACTTAGTACAGCTGTCTAGTGTTCGAACTATCATATTAGTGTTAAATCACATGTGATATGTCATGTGATTTTCAATACTAAATGGGAAAAAAATTGAAAAAAAGAATTCGTCGAAAATATGTGAAAGTGCCCTTCCATTGAAAAAAAATACTAGTCGTAGAATTTGTTTTGCCTAACGACTAACAATTCATAAGATATTTAAATTATAAAATTTAGACATAATTATATATTTTTATTTAAAATATTAGTTAATTACCCCCTTTTTTCTCAACAGGAAAATAAGTGTCTGAGATTTGTCTATTAGTATGCAAGAATATTTTAGTATGTAATGATCCTTCCTTAATCTGTTCTATAACTTTTTATTTTGCACCAACTCATTAACCAATTACATTAAAAAAAAAAATTTTGGAGGGGCCAATGACCCAAGTATGCCCTATAAATGTCCGATAGACCGGTGAACAACATTTCAAGACCGTCTTTTGTACATATGAATTAGGAATCAGGAGGCTTTGAGTTCAGGCGCGGGGGGGGGGGGGGGGGGGGGGGGGGGGGGGAGGCAATAGTGATAACATCACGACTCTTACAATGAAAAGTCATCGATAATTTTAGACATTGCACCCTCATAACAACAACATGCTAAGACCATTTTTTACTTAACCAGGATTGCATATGTCACATTTAAAACAAAAATTTCATAAATACTCTATAAAAGTTCGTTGAAAGACTATTATTTTTATGCATAATAAGAGACAAACCCCAGCCACTCATTTTATAGTAGAAAAAAATGAGGGATTAATTAAGGGTGTGTTTCTTAGGGGAGTCGGAATAAAGGAATGGAATGTCTATATATCACACCCCCAAATACATGAATTGCAGCGGAATGGAATACCTGGGTCGTGACTGCCATAGCATCACAGTTACAGTTATATTGAATGACCTAAAGTTTCGTTTTAAAAGTACATCGTTTGATTAATTAAAAACATTCAGAGTTATAAAAGATAGGTCCCAAAAGATTGTCATGATTTCGGAAATAAGTTCGTTACAATCAAACGATGGTTTAGTTGCATAAAATCTAAAATGAGACGCATCATCTCTGTGACTCCGTGATATGATTCCATGCATGCCATGATATGCTATCTTTAAATACCTGAGAAAATACATGTTAAAGTGTCCACACAATGGTTGAGTGAGTTCATAGGTTTATGTAAATAACTGAATTATTACAGCCACCACAAGGTCATGGAAGGTATGACAATAATGTCATATACAGTAAATATAACTACTCTAAGCTCATGTCACCGAAGCGTAACAAATTCGGAAAGGCCCCAACTCAGAAAGGTACTCAAATGATATGCGTTCGTTTGACCAGTTGGTGCTACCAACCCGAACGGAGGAGTCACCCTCAATAGATCTATTCACTCATTCGCGGCGCTGACCGGTAATTAACGGTACATGATTCGGAAAAGGGACTTAATTCGGAAAATATTCGGAAATGCGGAAAACTTAGGTAATGTATGATTTTTAACACTTGTGTTCATAATGAAATAATACATGTATTCTCACCCCGTGAATTTGGAAATAATATAAACAATTGAAAACGAGGCTATGAAACTCACCTGATGGAACTGGAACTGATATGATAATGGCAAAAGTGGATATACTGAAATGAGGTGCGATCTCTAACCGCAACCTATGATGAATGATATGATCTACCGTAAGTCATGAAATGATGTTGCACATGCAAATTCATATGTTATCATAACACTCGTAAAATTTTGGAAATGATGTTTATCGTTGAAAAATATGTTTTTGACGTATATATATGTTGTAACGACATCCCATGATAAATCACTTGATAAAATAGAGTTTTTCCGTCATAAAATAATATTCCTTCAACAACTTATAAAAAAAATGAAAAGTAGCCTTGCAAAACTAGTCGCAAATCCGTGAATATTTAGTGTTAGGAAACAAACTTAGTGATTTTAGAAAGCTTGTAACAATATCTAAAAGTCGTAACACTGAACTTTTGTCCATACGAGTCCCGATCCTCGATAAAATAAATAAATAAATAAATAATAGGTAAGTTAGGTAGTCAGGCTAAAATTACAGTTTTAGTGCAATTTTCGGTTATATTGGAGAGGTCGTATTTTACTCGTTACTAGTCCGATTGACGAACGGCTGGTCAATTTGGAAAGTAGGCCGGGTAAACTAACTTTATTCAGAGATTTTACGTTTCAAAAACTGAATCGATCATGGAGAAAAACGGCTCCAAAGTTTGTTACTCACAAAGACAGTTTCAACACTTAGAAAATATTTTAAGTAAAAGCCGATGAAAATATGTTTTGAACGTCGGTAGTATCTCGGTCGTTATAAGCTCATTTTCTTTGTTCTTTATGTCTTCGGCTTTGTGTTACAGTGAACTAATAGATTTGTGATATGTCGTCTTGTCTAGTTTACATTAATGCCTTGTTTTAACTGTAATACTCCGTAAAATTCCATGTCATTTACTAATGCTAATTATCGATACTATTCTAAACTAAGCCATTTTTGCGGGCTAATTTGAAATTTTTATATGAGACACCGTTTGTTTGACACCCAATTATTTTGATCACCGTTTGTTTGACACCCGATTATGTTTTGATCACCGTTTGTTTGACACCCGATTACGTTTTGTCACCTGGTATCACCCGATTGTCACTCTTGGATGTCACCCAATGAGGTTAACACCGGTAACTCCCACTTGCGACCCGACACCCTATTTGGACACCGAGATATTATATATATATATATATATATATATATATATATATATATATATATATATATATATATATATATATATATATATATATAATGATATGTATATAATGATAAGAGTGTATATATATACGTATGACGACACCGTTTATATTTTCATGGTTTTCACGAACCGACAACGAAACTAAAGTCACAATTTTACTAATCACCGATACCCCGTCATATTTCGGGCCGAGCACAAATCACAAGTCCAACAATCACTATTTGTTTCTTGTTTGCTTTGGGCCGAAACACTCACAAGCCCACATGGTTTCTTTTCTTTGATTTACTTGGGCCGAGACTACCACAAGCCCATATGGCTAGTTATGTTATTCTTTCTTTTGCGTAGTATGTCACACGAAGCAAAAACCAACTCCTTTGCAATCTAAATATACACACGTTTCTTTTTCTTGGTTCCTTACAACTCGACACAACCATATCACCTCCCCTTTGACCTTGTTTCATGAGACAAGAATCCACCAAGTTGAGCCGTCAAACCGTTAGACAAACACAATAACCACCTTCGACTAATACCCCATGGATCGTATGTTTCATGTCCCCCAACATGTATACCACATGAGCCCTAATCTCTATTGTTTATTACTCTACTAAACCTAGCTAAACTTAAACTAATCCAAAGTCAACTCTCTTTTGCTTCCTTCTACCCCAACTCGACATGACAAGAGCAAAGCCAAGAGACATGTTTGTCTACACTCGAATGACAATTAAGGGACATGTCTCACTAGATCAAACACACAACTACCTTTTCCTCTCCTATATAAACCCATATTAAATGCACATTTGTCTCACACTTGCAAGAGTTCACAAGATTCCAATCACAAACACTCTCTACTCTTTTCTTCTTGGTTACTGTCGAAGAACACAAGGAGCACACAAGCAAGGTTTTGGGCTTGAACGAGTTGGGTAACTCTTGTGGATAAGGGATCGTTAGAACGAGGAGGGTACCGCGTTTGCTAGTTCTCGTTGCTCACATCACACGACATCATCACCACCATACTTGGTGTTGTAAGTTAACTATCTCCCTTTGCAATTCGTACATCATCCATTCATGCATATCACGTTGATTTTATCACATGACACACATTAATTACTAAGTATAACACTCGTTGCACTTGTGAAGTTATAAATGTCCACGCCTCGACACCCTTAGGAAAAGGGCTCACCATTTCATTTTTATACGTACAACCTACCTATTTTATTCGACACTCTAATACATTGACCCACCCTTAACTAATGCAACGTAAAATGCAAATCTTACTCGATCGTATACTATGAAAACAAAGCCAACACCAAGTTCTAGTCGAGTACCAATTTTAGACAAATAAACCTATTATGGGCCTTAAACCGGGCTAACGAGCCCAACACAATTTTTCATATAAATTTTTGAATTGAAAATTTAGATTTTCAAAATTTATAAAAACTGATTTTATAAATTTAGAAGAATAAAGTGATAACTTTTATAAAAATAAAAGTTGACTTATCAAAAACTATATTTCGGACTATTTTTGCAAAAGTCCCACGTTAAGGGACTAAAAGTGTTAAAATCAAAAACTTTCGGATTAAATAGTACATTATCGATTTCTAATAGAAGTTGAGGGTGAAAACTGTAATTTTGCCAAGGTTTAAGGAATAAAGTATAAAGTTATGCCAAGGACTAAAATGTAATTATTTTTGACCAAAGGGTAAAAAGATGTAACTTTAATAAAGTTAAGGGTCAAATATAATAAAGGTATTTTAATAATTAATTGTTTTGTATAATTTAATTTACATATATATATATATATATATATATATATATATATATATATATATATATATATATATATATATATATATGTATATACTTTGTAACTTAAAAATAAATATATAACTTTATTAAAAATATTTAATTATAAATATTTTTAACGATATTATTTTCACAAACTAATTAACATTTATTGAACACCGGTTCGTAACAACGATACAAATAACTACGTAAAGTTATTTTGGAATATATTAAGATACCCGAACGGATAACACCGTACACGAGGCGTATCACATGTCATTTACGACACGAATCTAAAACACCGATGACAATGTATTATTTAGGTCGCAAGTCGGAGGAATTTCATTGCTAGTCGTAGCAGTACACCATCACTTTTGAGTACCGTTGTGATTCACACCCACCTGTCAGGTGAGATCATGGTCCCACATTTTAATTGTTGTTTTCAAACCCCGTGGGGAGATACATGCTATAAATCGAACACAAGTATTTTTCTGTATGCTGTTATCACCTGATATTGCCTAAGTTGACACCTGTGCTACAAGTCCCTCATATCACGAACCTTAATCACTTGCGAGTGAGCGCGAATATAGTTGATAGATCTATTGGAATGGCAGCCTACCTCTGTCAAGGTGATCACTTGGCAGGAGGTGTGCTATATTCGAAGTATTGTGGAAATTTAGCACATTTCCTGTCACCGAGGGCCCCTTGTCATTTACATCCGCTGTGGTGTAGGTGATTGTTATTATCTTTATGATATGTCAAATTGATGTTAAGGCTTGCGTTTCGTGAGGCTTAGGTGCAATATTACACTAGTTTAGTCAAGACCTGTCTATCTTGGCTTGTTTATTTCAAATGCTTGACTTGTGTTCACACTATTACTATTTAAACTACTATGGATTCACTCAACCTTTGTGTTGACTTTTTAAGCATGTTTATCTCAGGAAATTAGCAAGCATGGCGGCACGGAGCTGGCAAAAGGGCACACAGGACCTCCCTTTTGATTTCAATAATTATATCATTCTTTACAAACTCATCATTTCTTTTGCGAAACAATTAACATTTTGGAAAAATGTTTGTAACTCTGACTATTTGAGTTTTCGTGGAATGATATTGACTATCGTTTGAATTGTTTTCTATAAGTATGACTGTGTACTAAACTGTAATGACCCCGATTAGACTTCCGCTGCTTATCAAATTTTTGGGGTGTTACAGATTGGCATCAGAGCCAGGTTATAGAGAACCAAATGATTTTTCAAAACATTGGACTATAACCTCACCGGATTTTTAAACAAACTATTTATCACCAAAGTGCCCTCCGTGCCAGCGCTTGCCAACGTCATGTTTTAAGGTTTGATTTTTAGCACCCATTGCATTTAGCTCACTATGACACTATGATCACTATGCATGTAGCATTATGTAGACTAAATGACTTATATTACTGCTATTTTTGGGATGTTACAGTACCATGTCGCCCCCGGTTATTATTTTGTCTGATAGTGACGACGTCGTGCCGGCATCATCCACCCACCCTACTATTGACCTATCTGACTATGACACCCATGCCACCCGAGACACCCATGATTCTGACCATGACACCTAACCTGTATCACCTGCCATACCATTTCCTGTTCCATCTGGTGACCCATCTGCTGATACTGAGCCCTTTGAGGAGGGTGAGGTTCCTTCTACACCCATTGATTCTTTTGCTATTCAGCCTCTCTTTCGTCCTGTCTGTGGACCTATGACACAGGGGCAGTACCTTTATGATCAGTACCTGACGTCTCAACAGTTTCTTGCGGCTGATGACCGTCCTACACCACCTGCTAGTCACCACACCGGTTCAGATGCTGATGACGAGTCTTCTGACTCCGATACATCTGACACTGCTGCTTCTATTCCACCACTATCCCTGCCTGCACCGATTCGTCGGCGCAAGCGAGTGAGGATTCTTGAGCCCAATGAGCCTGAGCCTTTCGGTGAGTTGTTTCGATATCATGAGGGAGACTATACCCGCAAATGCACGGCTCGGAAACGAGTCTGTATTTTGCTTGCTTCTACTGCTACACCACCTGTACCTACACCTGTACCATCACCCACATCTGTACTACCACCTGTTTCTATGCCAGAGCTGACACTTGTGGCATCACCAGCACCTCCACCATCACCCGTATCACCCCCACCTGAGCCTCATCCCTACATGCTACCTACTTACACCGCACCCCACACCTCTGAGGTTTTGCCACCCATGCCACCACCTACAGTTTTCTACTCTCAGACTACTACCGTACCAATACCATCACCTACTACATCACCTGTACCATCACCTGCTCCCACTGAGACCCCCACCTCACCCGGTATTCATAGATTGGTTAATGCTCGCCGATGGTCATTTTTGTTAGACTACATTCGTAGATGGAGGTTGGTTGAGGGATCGCCTAGGGCTGCTGAGCTTGGAGATGGCTCTTCAGCGGTGTTACCGGTCACTGGGGAGCCGATACCATACTATCCCTCTTTTGGCTGCTAGATTAGTTAGACATGAGGATCGTCTTGATGAGCTGTTGAGCGTTATTGAGGATATATCCTTGGAGAGGATTGAGTGTATGCAGGAGGAGGTCGAGAACCTCGTGGTACATAGGACAGCTTTAGAGATGGTATTTGAGATGATAAGGACAGAGATCGAGGAGGCACAGGCTACCATCGCCGAGTTTGGTCATCGACTAGATGTTCAGAGGCATGAGATGGAGGATTTGAGAGCGATTGCGATCACGCAGGAGATGCTGGAGCATCAGACACAGGAGTTAGCCGCATCTAGTTCTACCATCCACACACTTTCAGCCACTATTGAGGAGATTCAGGCCCGTGAGAGATCCCGGGATTTGGAGATGTTAGAGATGATCAGGATCATCAGAGAGCTGGATAGGAGATCAGGAGGCGCACCTGGACCTTCATAGATCTATGACATGTCATTACTTACAAAGACATCTTAACTTGCCGCCTGTGGCATTAATAATATTGTATCTTACTGTTTTGTAACAATGAATTCAAAATTATTAAAACTTTATGTTGGTTATGATTGTACTGTATTGATATTGATTTATGATGTTCTAGTTGTCTGATCTTTTATTATGCTCCCATATTGAGATTCATTATAATTTCCATGTGTGTTGTTACATGTCGTGATGATTATTTATGAATGATATGGTTTATGTTGATGTATGTATTCATGGTGTGGTTGTGATATGTACTTTGTGATGATCTCGACTATTATGAGTTTGGTTGCATTATTTCTCTTGTTATTGATTGATGTTTGGGATTTGTACTTATGCACTTGCGATTTTATAGAGTTATGGCCCCAAGAAAAAAACCGTTACTGCTACTTCATCACCCGCTATGACCCAGGCTGCTATCAGAAAATTGGTTGCCGACAGTGTTGCTGCAGCTTTAGAAGAGCAGGCTGCTGCAATGGCACGAACTAGTAGCAACAACCGAGCCACCGCTGAAAGCGAGTCCGCCGCGACTCGGAAGTGCACCTATAAGGACTTCATAGCTTGTAAACCATCTCACTTCAAAGGGACTGAAGGAGTGACAGAGCTTGCTCGATGGTTTGAGCGAACTGAGACTGTGTTTGTAAGGAGCGGTTGTGCCGCTGAAAGCAGAGTCTCGTTTGCTACTGGAACATTGTTGGAAGACGCGTTGTCTTGGTGGAATGCAACTGCTCAGAAGATAGGAGTAGAGGAGGCCTATCAGATCACCTGGGCTGATTTTAAGGAGAAGATGTTGAACAAGTTCTGCCCTAGAGGCGAGATCAAGAAGTTAGAAGATGAGTTTCACACATTGGTTGTGAAAGGAAATGATCTCAGGGCTTACGATAGGAGATTTCAGGAGCTTGCCACACTTTGCCCTTCAAAGGTTCCCGATTTGGAAAAGTTGTTGGAGAGGTACATTGAGGGATAACCAGGAGCATTGAGGGAAACGTCACCTCGTCGAAGCCTCAATCTTTGGATGAAGCAATGACTATTGCCCAAAGACTACTAGACTGGGAGATTAAGCGTAACTCTGCTCAGGGGAACAACGATCACAAAAGGAAGTTTGATGATCGGAAGACAAACAACAACAATAGCAACAGCAACAGCAACAACAACCGTAACCCCAACCGTAACTATCACCATGACAGGAACACCCACCACAATCAACAGAACCGACGACAGGAAGCTGTCAGGGCTTATGTCGCTGCACCAGTTAAGGATGCTAGGTATGCTGGACCTCTTCCATTCTGTGACAAGTGTAAGATGCATCACACTGGACCCTGGTATGCTAAGTGTGGGAAGTGTTCAAGGACTGGACATAAGACACAAGATTGCAAGGCTACAGGAGCTAACTTGCAACCCGTGGCTGTGGTATACCATGCTTGTGGAGAGAAAGGACACTACAGGCGTCAGTGCCCAAATAAGGATAACAATGCACGTGGGAGAGCATACGTGCTGGGAGATGGAAATGTCCAGCAAGATCCGAACGTAGTTACGGGTACGTTCTTTCTAAACAACCGCCTCGTTAAAGTTTTATTTGATTCCGGAGCCGATCAAAGTTTCGTATCTATTTCTCTTGCACCCCTGCTTAATATTACACCGACCAAACTAGACACCACGTATGAGATTGAACTAGCCGATGGAAAGCTAGTAAGTACTAACACTATACTCCGAGGTTGCACCCTACGACTACTAGACACCCCATTTGTCATTGACCTTATGCCTATTAGACTTGGTAGTTTCGACGTCGTTGTAGGAATGGATTGGTTATCCAAGAACCACGCTAAGATCATTTGTGACGAAAAGGTCGTTCACATCCCCCTGAATGACGAAACCCTGATTGTTCGCGGAGAGCGAAGTAAGACACGTCTGAGCATCATTTCTTGCATCAAGGTTGTGAAGTACATCGAACGAGGATGTCGAGTCTTTTTGGCTCAAGTCACCGAGAAGAAGTCGGAAGAGAAGCGACTCGAGGATGTGCCAGTAGTCGGAAACTTTCCAGAAGTTTTTCCTGAGGACTTGCCTGGCCTTCCGCCGACTCGTCAAGTGGAATTTCAAATTGACTTAATGCCAGGAGCAGCACCCGTAGCACGAGCACCCTATAGGCTAGCACCGTCAGAAATGAAGGAGTTATCTGAGCAATTGCAGGAATTGTCAGATAAAGGATTTATTCGCCCAAGTTCATCACCGTGGGGAGCCCCGGTGTTGTTTGTAAAGAAGAAGGATGGAACCTTCAGGATGTGTATCGATTATCGTGAGTTGAACAAACTTACGGTGAAGAATCGATATACGTTGCCAAGGATTGACGATTTGTTTGATCAACTGCAAGGATCGAGTGTCTACTCGAAGATTGATTTGAGATCGGGTTATCACCAACTGAGAGTTAGGGAAGAAGACATCCCTAAGACGGCTTTCAAGACAAGATACGGCCACTACGAATTCCAAGTAATGCCATTCGGTCTAACAAATGCACCCGCTGTATTTATGGACTTAATGAACCGAGTGTGCAAACCCTATTTGGATAAGTTTGTGATTGTATTCATCGATGTTATCCTTATTTACTCACGTAGTAAGGAAGAGCGCGCAGAACACTTGAAGGCTATACTAACACTGCTCAGAGAAGAGAAATTATACGCCAAATTTTCCAAGTGTGATTTTTGGATTGAGAAGGTATAATTTCTTGGGCATGTTATCGACAGTAAGGGTATTCATGTTGATCCCGCCAAGATCGAAGCTGTTAAAAATTGGGCGTCACCTACGAGTCCTACCTAGATATGCCAATTTTTAGGTCTTGCTGGATACTATCGAAGGTTTATTGAAGGTTTTTCAAGGATTGCTAAACCTTTGACTGAGTTAACACAGAAGAAGAAGAAGTTTGACTGGGGAGATGAACAAGAATCGGCATTTCTGTTCTTGAAGCAGAGGCTTTCTGAAGCACCGATATTAGCACTACCCGAAGGAAGTGAGGACTTCGTGGTATATTGTGACGCATCAATCCAAGGTTTGGGTGTCGTATTGATGCGGAGACTTAAAGTAATCGCTTACGCTTCTAGACAACTTAAACCCCACTAGGAGAACTACACTACTCATGATCTAGAATTAGGAGCGGTAGTATTCGCTCTTAAGATCTGGAGACACTACCTATATGGAACCAAGTGTACGGTTTTCACCGATCACAAGAGTCTTTAGCACATTTTAGATCAAAAGGAGTTGAACATGAGGCAACGTCGATGGCTAGAGTTGCTAAGTGACTATGATTGTGAGATTCGTTTTCACCTGGGGAAGGCAAACGTTGTAGCAGATGCCTTGAGTCGAAAGGAACGACTTAGACCCCTCAGAGTTAGATCATTGGGTATGACGATTAGATCACCACTTCCGTCGCAAATTCTTGAAGTTCAAGCTGAGGCCCTTAAGGAAGAGAATAGACCGCACGAGAAGATTTACGACATGCCAGAAAGCACGAATGGATTTGTCAAGAAACCAGATGGAAGGCTGTGTTTCAAGGACAGAAATTGGATTCCATTGTATGGAGGAATACGAGACCTCATCATGCACAAGTCTCATAAGTCTAAATATTCCATTCATCCTGGTTCGGAAAAGATGTATCACGATCTAAAGAAGTTGTATTGGTGGCCAAACATGAAAGCTGACATTGCAGAGTATGTCGGTAAGTGTTTGACCTGCTCAAGAGTAAAGGCTGAACATCAAAAACCATCCGGTCTTTTGGTTCAACCCGAGCTACCAATGTGGAAATGGGAAAGGATTACAATGGACTTCATTACGAAATTACCCAAGACATCGAGTGGGTTGGACACTATTTGGGTTATTGTCGATCGTCTCACGAAGTCAGCGCACTTCTTGCCAATCAAAGAGACTGATGATATGGACGTTCTTGCACGATTGTACCTAAAGGAGATAGTTTCCCGTCATGGAGTGCCGATTTCGATTATCTCCGACCGTGACAGCCGTTTCACGTCTAACTTTTGGCGATCTTTACAGAAAGCCTTGGGAACTAAGTTAGATATGAGTACAGCTTACCATCCACAGACCGATGGTCAAAGTGAAAGGACTATACAGACCCTGGAGGACATGCTTAGGGCATGTGTGATTGATTTTGGAAAAGGCTGGGATAAACACCTACCGTTAGCAGAATTCTAATATAACAACAGTTATCACGCTAACATCAAGGCTGCACCGTTTGAAGCACTTTATGGAAGAAAGTGTAGATCACCAGTTTGTTGGGCTGAGATTGGAGATGTACAACTCTCAGGTCCCGAGTTGATTCTTGAAACCACTGAGAAAATAGTAAAGATTAGGCAACGATTACAAGCCGCCAGGGATCGGCAAAAAGAGTTATGCCGATGTGCGAAGGAAACCAATAGAGTTTCAAGTTGGAGACAAGGTCATGCTTAAGGTATTACCTGGAAAGGGATGATTAGGTTTGGAAAACGTGGAAAGTTAAACCCAAGATACGTTGGACCCTTCGAGATCATTGAAAGGATCGGTCCCGTGGCATACAAACTTGAATTACCTGAGGAACTCAGTAGAGTACACAACACCTTCCACGTGTCAAATTTGAAAAAGTGTTTATCGGATGAAAACCTTGTGATTCCGTTGAAAGAGATCAGAATCAACGATAAGTTGAACTTTATTGAGGAACCCGTTGAGATTATGGATAGGGAGGTCAAACGACTTAAGCATAGTCGCATTCCCATTGTTAAGGTCAGATGGAACTCTAAGAGAGGACCCGAGTTCACTTGGGAGCGCGAGGATCAAATGCGTGCCAAATACCCACAACTTTTTGATGAGACAACCCCGAGCACCGATTCAACTTTGGATTCCGGGACGAATCCAATCTAACGGGTGGGTACTGTAATAATCCGTAAAATCCCAGGTCATTTATTAATGCTAATTATCGATATTATTCTAAACTAAGCCATTTTTGCAGGCTAATTTGAAATTTTTATATGAGACACCGTTTGTTTGACACCCAATTATTTTGATCACCGTTTGTTTGACACCCGATTATGTTTTGTCACCTGGTATCACCCGATTGTCACTCTTGGATGTCACCCAATGAGGTTAACACCGGTAACTCCCACTTGCGACCCGACACCCTATTTGGACACCGAGATATATATATATATATATATATATATATATATATATATATATATATATATATATATATATATATATATATATATATATATATATATATATATATATATATAATGATAAGAGTGTATATATATAGGTATGACGACACCGTTTATATTTTTATGGTTTTCACGAACCGACACCGACACCGAAACTAAAGTCACAATTTTACTAATCACCGATACCCCGTCATATTTTGGGCCGAGCACAAATCACAAGTCCAACAATCACTATTTGTTTATTGTTTTCTTTGGGCCGAAACACTCACAAGCCCACATGGTTTCTTTTCTTTGATTTACTTGGGCCGAGACTACCACAAGCCCATATGGCTAGTTATGTTATTCTTTCTTTTGCGTAGTATGTCACACGAAGCAAAAACTAACTCCTTTGCAATCTAAATATACACACGTTTCTTTTTCTTGGTTCCTTACAACTCGACACAACCATATCACCTCCCCTTTGACCTTGTTTCATGAGACAAGAATCCACCAAGTTGAGTCGTCAAACCGTTGGACAAACACAATAACCACCTTCGACTAATACCCCATGGATCGTATGTTTCATGTCCCCCAACATGTATACCACATGAGCCCTAATCTCTATTGTTTATTACTCTACTAAACCTAGCTAAACTTAAACTAATCGAAAGTCAACTCTCTTTTGCTTCCTTCTACCCCAACTCGACATGACAAGAGCAAAGCCAAGAGACATGTTTGTCTACACTCGAATGACAATTAAGGGACATGTCTCACTAGATCAAACACACAACTACCTTTGCCTCTCCTATATAAACCCATATTAAATGCACATTTGTCTCACACTTGCAAGAGTTCACAAGATTCGAATCACAAACACTCTCTACTCTTTTCTTGGTTACTGTCGAAGAACACAAGGAGCACACAAGCAAGGTTTTGGGTTTGAACGAGTTGGGTAACTCTTGTGGATAAGGGATCGTTAGAACAAGGAGGGTACCACGTTTGCTAGTTCTCGTTGCTCATATCACACGACATCATCACCACCATACTTGGTGTTGTAAGTTAACTATCTCCCTTTTCAATTCGTACATCATCCATTCATGCATATCACGTTGATTTTATCACACGACACACGTTAATTACTAAGTATAACACTCGTTGCACTTGTGAAGTTATAAATGTCCACGCCTCGACACCCTTAGGAAAAGGGCTCACCATTTCATTTTTATACGTACAACCTACCTATTTTATTCGACACTCTAATACATCGACCCACCCTTAACTAAACCAACGTAACATGCAAATCTTACTCGATTGTGTACTATGAAAACAAAGCCAACACCAAGTTCTAGTCGAGTACCAATTTTAGACAAATAAACCCATTATGGGTCTTAAACCGGGCTAACGAGCCCAACACAATTTTTCATATAAGTTTTTGAATTAAAAATTTAGATTTTCAAAATTTATAAAAACTGATTTTATAAATTTAGAAGAATAAAGTGATAACTTTTATAAAAATAAAAGTTGACTTATCAAAAACTATATTTCGGACTATTTTTGCAAAAGTCCCACGTTAAGGGACTAAAAGTGTTAAAATCACAAACTTTCGGATTAAATAGTGCATTATCGATTTCTAATAGAAGTTGAGGGTGAAAACTGTAATTTTGCCAAGGTTTAAGGAATAAAGTATAAAAGTTATGCCAAGGACTAAAATGTAATTATTTTTGACCAAAGGGTAAAAAGATGTAACTTTAATAAAGTTAAGGGTCAAATATGACAAGGGTATTTTAATAATTAATTGTTTTGTATAATTTGATTATATATATATATATATATATATATATATATATATATATATATATATATATATATATGTATATACTTTGTAACTTAAAAATAAATATATAACTTTATTAAAAATATTTAATTATAAATATTTTTAACGATATTATTTTCACAAACTAATTAACATTTATTGAACACCGGTTCGTAACAACGATACAAATAACTACGTATAGTTATTTTGGAATATATTAAGATACCCGAACGGATGACACCGTACACGAGGCGTATCACATGTCATTTACGACACGAATCTAAAACACCGATGACAATGTATTATTTAGGTCGCAAGTCGGAGGAATTTCATTGCTAGTCGTAGCAGTACACCATCACTTTTGAGTACCGTTGTGATTCACACCCACCTGTCAGGTGAGTTCATGGTCCCACATTTTAATTGTTGTTTTCAAACCCCGTGGGAAGATACATGCTATAAATCGAACACAAGTATTTTTCTGTATGCTGTTATCACCTGATATTGCCTAAGTTGACACATGTGCTACAAGTCCCTCATATCACGAACCTTAATCACTTGTGAGTGAGCGCGGATATAGTTGATAGATCTATTGGAATGGCAGCCCACCTCTGTCAAGGTGATCACTTGGCAGGAGGTGTGCTATATTCGAGGTATTATGAAAATTTGGCACATTTCCTGTCACTGAGGGCCCCTTGTCATTTACATCCGCTGTGGTGTAGGTGATTGTTATTATCTTTATGATATGTCAAATCGATGTTAAGGCTTGCGTTTCGTGAGGCTTAGGTGCAATATTACACCAGTTTAGTCAAGACCTGTCTATCTTGGCTTGTTTATTTCAAATGCTTGACTTGTGTTCACATTATTACTATTTAAACTACTATGGATTCACTCAACCTTTGTGTTAACTTTTTAAGCATGTTTATCTCAGGAAATTAGCAAGCATGGCGGCACGGAGCTGGCAAAAGGGCACACAGGACCTCCCTTTTGATTTCAATAATTATATCATTCTTTACAAACTCATCATTTCTTTTGCGAAACAATTAACATTTTGGAAAAATGTTTGTAACTCTGACTATTTGAGTTTTCGTGGAATGATATTGACTATCGTTTGAATTATTTTCTATGAGTATGACTGTGTACTAAACTGTAATGACCCCGATTAGACATCCGCTGCTTATCAAATTTTCGGGGTGTTACATTAACCATAGAAAATTCATGTGACAGCTTACTATTCTCAGAAAATATAGTTTTCGTCGTTAAACTTGTAATTAACGTATCTTTCTTGTCGTAAGCTCGTTTTTTCTCATTCCAGCGGCCATGCCTTCGTTTTTTAGTGTATTTTCTAAATATGTAAGCCAAAATAATCCATGGACCACTGAAAATTCCAGTTTTTACAAAATAGAACAGCCCTTCAATATATTGTGTCGAAAACGATTTTACCAGTTCAAGGCTTGTACTAATCCCTTCCAATCAACACCAAAGCTATTCTAAACCTACCATACACCTTCCTGGGGTGTCATGGGTTCCTAAACTTCACCTAAAATAATTGTCTTCATAACAACACTAATAGCATACTTTAAGTTCATTTTAAGGATAAAAACAAGTAAAAGTGGTATGTAACATAAGTATACTTGCATGTTTTGCTACTAGAACTTTAAATAGAGCAAGTATGGATATTGAAAGGGTATGGAAATTGTTTTGCAAACTTGTGTGATGAAGAGATTTTGGTGGTATAAAACTTAATTACTTCAAGGTTTTTATTTCAAAACCTTAATTAGAAGTACTAATAGGACTATAAAAATACTTTGAGCTTGAATTTTTGATGGATTCTTTTTCTCGATCTTGCTATGGCCGAACCATATGAAGGAGAGGGAGAGAGCTTTGGGTAGTTTACTTGTTTTAGATATTATGTAAGCATAAATAAGATATACTTGAAGTATTATAACAGATATCTACTAGTATGGTTTAATTGTAATTAAATGGTCAAATTGAAGTCAACATGGTGAAAAGGGAGGGACACATGGGGCGTTGATGGTGAGGTGTGGAGATAAGATGGTAAAATTTTTGTATAAAATGTGTATTATGTAAGATATTTAGTTAAATAAATTTTAGATATTTTGTTATCGGGTGCTAAGTTAGCTAGAAATTAATTTTAACGGAACTAAATAAAGCATATCAAAGTCATAAAACTTATAAAAATGCATTTCGTATAAGTATCGGGTGAGTAAATAATTATTGTATTGAGATTACGCAAACTGTCGTAATTATAAGCTTTTAACGATATATATACTCATTAAATTTAAAACACAGGGTAACTAATAGTACAATTTTTATATCACTGTAATGAGTGAAAATATATTAGGATCATAGTTGGGAGTGTCGGATCAATTGCTCAAAATAATTGATCGTGCGATAACGTTTATTTAATAAATAAATATACGTAAATTGAAATGATGCAAACTCGCGAATGTCCTAATATGCAGATGATGTTACTGATGATATGTAGACTAACTCTAGTCTACATGATGTGTTCTCAATGATGTTCCATGAATACGCATCTTAACCCTTACAGTTACGCGAATTTGATACTCGTAAACCTAGTTTACGAAAGTGATGAATAGTGAATGTGAATAGTAAAATTCAAAGTTTGAGAAATGACCTGAAATTACGATTTGTCACACTATAATTGTTAATGTTTAGTTGATGTATACTGGTTTCAGTGTTTTGAATAAAACCGTAATATTAGCCATACTCAAAACACCTTCATTGAGGTGACTTTAGAATCATTTCACAATTTCGTGTACTTTTTTTAATCTTCTTCATCATATGTGTTTATTCTTACTTTAAAATTTTTAAACTTACACATTCAATCTTTTTTTCTACCAAGTTGTATTACTTTAAATCTGTAAGTTCATTAGCTCACCAGCTTTGATAGGTCATATTTTCGCATCAGAAGATTGTTTCTAGAACATGATGGAGTTTTTATTATTATTATTATTATTATTATTATTATTATTATTATTATTATTATTATTATTATTATTATTATTATTATTATTATCTTCTTCTTCTTTGGTTAAAAGTACTTAACTTTACCAATGAACTCTTGTTCATTGTCAGGCTAAGTTGAATTTGAGGAAATAGTTTACTTAATAAAAGTTCACAAAAATTATCCCACTGATAGTATATTCATCGTTGAAAAAGGTTGAAACCACAAAGGATGACCATTACTAATCAATAATCATGTGTAAAGTTGGATGGGTAATAATTCTATAATAGATTTAGAGATTTTGATGGTGGGGTCAACGAAGATAAAACCCATATCCAAGAAATGAAACCAAATATTGAAATGGAATCCTTAAGAGGGCCCGTTTGGTACACGGGTGTAAGTGGGTTTTGAATCTAAGATCCTTTAATCCATTGTTTGGTACATTTTTATAGCTTTGACATAATGTTTTGAGTTAAAAATTTCAAACCAACCTACCTTTGTGGGTTTTCATGAATCAGACGAATCAAAAATTTCTTTTATTTGAGATTTTTTCATGCTACATATTATTCATTTTTTTTCTTACAAGATAAGGGAGTAGGATAAAAGGTTAAGATATAAGGTGAGTGTATGCATCAGTATATTTACCCCAGGCCAAAAAAATATCCAAACCATATCATATCTTCATAACTAGTGTATTCGGAGGGAAGTCCTCGGAATGCCAAATATAGTAGGAGGGGAGTCCTCAAGTAATCAATGGAGTAGCTAGCTCCCAAAATGTGAAGGGACTGCATGCACGCATGACCAATTACCAAATCAAATATAACGTATATCCAAACAAATATCAAACAAATCTAGGATGCATCCATACGCCCCTGCAAATCAAATCATAGTGGCCAAACATATATATTCTTGAGCTCATATTCATATAACAAAAAGGGATAGTGTGGCACATCTCTCCAACCACACTAGAGTCATAACATTGGTGCATCAATGCTACGGTCATGGACCCCCCATAATTGGGAACAGATAATAATGCCTGGGTAAATACTGAAGGGTCAAAGTAATCCGTTGTTCAAATCAATGTCAATATCGATATCATGGTCAAATGATCAAGGTTCAAGACCAAGTTTCAATATCAAAGGTTCCTGTAATATAAGTGCCAATGTCAAGAGTTCCATATCCCAAAGTTTCCAAAAGTACCCAAAGGTCCAAATATACCAAAGGTCCACATAGGTAAGAATCAAGTCAAAGGTGCAACATTAGAGGTACAAATTATGAGACCGAAATATATCATGAGTCCAAATAAGATAGAAGCTCACAAAAGAGAGGGGTAGAGGTATAAGTCACGAGAGAGACAAAGTGGAACACCATTGTTGAAAGAGTATTAAACTGAGGGGTCAACAAACAAGGTCAAAGTTTGGTAAGCCTTTAAGTCTTCAAAACATCCCAAAGTTCAAAATCCCAGGGTTCATAATAAAAGGGTCATAGTGGAAGTTTAAAACAAAGGATCAATTTAGCAGGTTCATATCAATTATTTTAAAGATTCGTAGCAAAATTCAATTTAAAAGGTTTATATCAAAGGTTCGTTTAAAAGGAATTCTTCCAAAAGATGGCATTTGTAAAATGATCTTTAATGAAGGTTTTCATGAGCTATTCTTTTAAAATGGTTTTCACGAATTTGTAAAATCCCATATAAAAGTGATCTTAAGTCATGCTAGAAGTGTCGTTTTAAAATGGTTCCTCTTTAAAACATTTACATATCATATCAAGAAGAGGTTTTCACATCCTGTTAAAATATCCAAAAAGAACTTTCAAAGTTTCAAAGGGTCCAAATGCTAAGGTCACAAAAGGTTAACGAATGAATTATATCGATATCATAGCATAAGGGTTCAAACAAATATCAAAAGGATCACAATGCAAACGGAAACACATCAACCACAGAGCCAAAGTGCAACAGATCATAACCAAGACCAAACGGAATCATAACACGATGGCAAATCAAAGACAAAGTCGAGAGAGAGAAAGTGTGCATTCTTGCTGAAAGAATGCGGAATATTTGTACCTTTGTCGAACAAACAAGCTAAGATCAAACAAAGGAGAATGGATCACTCCTGCTTCACCGGACCTAGAAGAAAATAGATACGAATTATGAAGAGTTCAAATTATATAAGTTACCCATTTAAGTTATCTTTCCATTTTTAGAAACTTTCCTTATTTAGAAGGTTTCCAGTTTTAGAAGTTTCCATAGATAGTACTTTCCAAAAGTAGCATGTTACCATAAGTAGCAGATTTCCAAAATTAGTAAGTTTCAAATTATACTATTATAGACATGTTCAGTATAGTTAGTATTACCATTTTAACAAT
Organism: Artemisia argyi; assembly: GCA_030686995.1. NCBI lineage: Eukaryota > Viridiplantae > Streptophyta > Magnoliopsida > Asterales > Asteraceae > Artemisia > Artemisia argyi. The sequence continues at coordinate 78,615,047 of CM060677.1, forward strand.
TTTCCATAATTATATAAGTTAATGATTTCAAGTATTAGGGATTTTCTAAAATTAGGGTTTCAAAATGAAAACTTCCATAATTAGGGTTTAAAATTGTCAAATAAACAAGCTAAGGGTCAAAAGTGAAGATATACATATTATAACACATATACAGATCACATAAGTCAAATATGCCAAAATTACACTTCACACCCTTAGATTTCCAAAAGCTACAAATTAATCATTTAATTAATCAATTTACCATAATTAAACCATTAACCTAAATAATTAATACACAAACCACATAACTATACAAAATTACATAAACAGCCCCTACACTTAATTTCTGTCATGACAGGCATAAATGTTCCATATTTACGTTTTTAGTCCCTCTAGTTATCATATTTACAATTTAAAACTTTTAATTATCAAAATTACATACAAGTCCATTTATTTATCAAATTGACACCCTTAGCCCCTCAATATAATTGTTTATAGCTTAGACACTGAGTTTTTAGAATTTACAAAAATGGTCCCTCTATTTTAAATTAATAAAATTCTAATTAATAATTATATATAATTCCATTTTTAATCCTTTTAATCACAAAATTAACACATTTAACCCTTAAACCAATTTATGAAATCCAACCTGGTCTAGATGATGTTTCCAACATAACCTTTCAGTTCACAATTTTACAAAACACCCCCTCTTAATTTTAAAATGATTCTGTTTTATTTAAAGTTCCACAAATCAAAACCCTAATTTCTAATAATTACACACTCATAATACAAACCTTAAACATCATCAAAACATTTATCAAAACCCTAAATCTAATCGTACATGCCTTGTTATAATTTTAGTTTATTTTTTTTCCTTTTTAATTAAGCCGAAAAAACAATAAACCAAATAAATTACAAACCATGGCTCTAGGCTTAAAATAATTTCGAATGCAATTTTTATAGGTCCTATACATCACATTACATATTGTAAAAATATATTTGAGGTTCCAAAAATTATATAGAGCCGTATACAAATTTTATGTGTTTTTAGGGTTTTTTTAAATTCATTTAATTCCATACGAATTACAAAACATGCATGGATCATGAATAACATTTTATATGGATCATATATGATGCAAAGAGTGTTAAAAAATACCAGAAGAATTTTAGAACGAGAGGATTAGGCGTGGCAAATTCATATCTCTCGGCTAGGACCAAAATTCAAACAAAATCAAAACCCCACAAACAAAGCTTCTATAATTCTAACCCCCTATTTTTCTTGCCTTATTATACCTTCAATGGAACCAGGAAAAATTCCAAGAACCTTGGAAAAATTGTGGTAGTCGATTTGGGATTTTTGTTTATCTCGGCTAGGGATTTTAGAGAGAAAATGGTATTCTTTTGATTTGATTTGGAAAGTAAATGATTTGTGGAGATATATTCTGGTTTAGAGCTGAGCTATATGTGGGGTTACAACATCAAAATTAATTTGATTTGATCTCCCTGATTTTATTGACTAATTTCCTTAATTAAAACCTTATATATTTTACTTAATTGTATTGTACAAATTATAAAATCATTTTTTGACTTCTTGTGTCTTTTGTGTCGTATATAGATATGCTTAGAAAATTAATTTGATAAATTTCATAATCACAAAAATATTATAGATCATTTGTATCATTTATATAATTATTTAGGGTTTATTTGATAATTATATAAGCTTTATTGAAAATTTTAAATTCTTAGGGGAATTTTGGTCATTTTGCATGCTTGAGATTTTTTTGGGTTTTACAACTATCTCTCCCTCAAAAGAATTTTCGTCCTCGAAAATGCAAAAGGTAAGGTGGCGAAACAACACGAAGGTACACCAGACTATGAATAGAAAAGGGAGTAGTTGATTCGCATAGACTCGGACTTAGAGAAATTCCAACAAACATAATGATCCTATTTCCCATGACTTGCTTTTATTGATCCAAAGATAGTTTCAGTTTCCCCAGAGAAGGCACATCGTACAGAATCCAAATCAAAGAATCACATGATAATCGTATCCTCTCAAAAGATATACAAAGGAAGATATAGGATTGGGTGGGTATTTTATCCGTGGAAAAGGAAATGGACTGATCAGATGAGAATGTATCGAATGATAGTAATCATGAGGGTGATATCTATAAGTTTAACTCTTCAGATTTTCAAATAGTTTCGTCTTCAATACAACCTTCCAAAGGTATTCTCTTAAACCGATAGATCTTGATTCTTAGAATCCAAAACCTCATATTTTAACTCATAACAGATTATCATGAAACGGATTTTTCGAATAAGAAACGCATACATAGCAAAACATAGGTGTAGCTCTTTATAGTAATAGATTGAATCCATATAAGCAGAAGAACAGGTTGATCGATAACGTCAAATGGCAGGAAGCTCTACAATAGAACTTAGGATTTCTTTTATCAGAAGCACAGAAGTCAACAATCGCATGTAGAGTATCCAAACATATCAAAATGTACGGCGATAAGGCGGATCAAACGTACAGATTGAAAGAGCCTAAAGTCTCACTAGCAGATAATCGCAGACGAAAACAGAAATCTAAGGCTCCTCTAAGGCACTTCTCAAGACATCCTATGAACACCACAAGTGCACGTTATATGATGTAAGTATTATCACGTTGGTCGACGTCATAATACTAGCATCATATAAATATGCCCTCATGATGGTCATACTTTATCTCAATCAGTGAATCAAATCTACAAATCCACTTAATAGTCCAACTAACTCCTAGGTTAGTCCAATTCAAGATCAATAACAAACGATGTCGGCAAAATAGATGAAACTCAAAAGGACGTAACAAAATCAAACAATCATCATCAGAAAGAAACATGTCGCCAGGGCATCAATTCTTCCATCATAAAGTTTGCTTCAAGAATTTGTCCCATCAAAATCTTCTTATATCCGAGTAGTCAGTCTTTGTCCATGTTCCAATCGGAGAGTGAAACGGAATCATTAACTTGAGTTTGGTTTCCTTAAGCCTTCTGCAGTTCTTCTTGGAATGTGATGGAGTAATGTGAACCTCTAGTACGATCTTCAATCTCCTCATCATCCAGTTTGCTTCCATTCTCAATTCATCTTAGTACAACCAAGGTGAATAGGGAAGTGAGACCGCATGTCTTCATCAACTCTAGGTTCGCCACCTTGACTGGTTCTTATGCTCTGCTCGTCAACTCTTCCGTCTGGAGTGGAATGTCTTCAACTCTTCAGAGTAGTCATTGCTGTTGTCAACTTTAGGTTCTATCTAGCTCCGTCCTCTGGTGGGAAACTTGGTGGTTCAGCAGGAATCATAACCGGAACTCAGGGTGTCAAAATGATTCTTGAGATAAGAATCGTTTCTTCGGTGTACCAAAATAGGTGCAACGGAAACTTCTTAATCGCGTAATTAACGTACAAGTCTCGAGAACAATAATGGTAGAAAAATTTAACGATCGGAAATCATAGTAGGGAGTTTCAAAATAGTTAAAAACAACAAAGGTGAGACATAGTAGAATAGTCGTCAGCATCTCGAATGTTTAAGCAACCAACCATATATCAGAATCAAATCGAAGTTGACTTTCCAAAGAAAGGCTGATTAACATAGCAGATTTTATCATTCCAAGGGGAAAGAAACATTCTTATACCCGTGGTTAAACACCACAAGACTCCTCATGGAAACAAAGATGGATAAAACAAAGTCAAATAACGTCAGAAAGCTTACAGATGATTACCAAAAGTTAGAGACGATCATAGCGTGCATCACATACATCATCATCATGGAGATTCTCAGAATGTCCGAAGAGATATCAAAATGATTAACAAATAGATCAGAGATCAAATATAAAATCAATATAGCGTTATGCATTACCATGTAATCTTAAATGCCTTCAAACTTATTAGTGGTAAACTTAGGTGTTGGGAATAAAATGCTTAAGTTAAAGAGTCTACCAGAAGAGCCTGCTAGATGATGAGTTAAGCCTGCCTCTTTAGTTTTGTTGAAGTTGAAGATACACTAATAGTACCTTCTGGGTGAGAAGGTACTGCTAGTTGATGAAGGTCCTGCCAGTTTAAATGACAAGTTGTTATATTTTATTTAGAGATATTTAGTTGTATTATTAGTCTTTGTACAAAGTTACACGTTTAGTAGAAGTAGTACAGAGGTCTCAGTAGATAATATGGAGTGTTTTACCTTGAAAGGTGTAATATTAGGATACGATAAGTCTCTAAGTATATTATATTAAAGCAACTTGACAACTTGTAATAAGGGCTCCTTATACTATAAAAGGAACCCTTAGTCACCTTCTTAGAGAGAACTAATAAATCACTGCATGCATAACTTCTATCATTAAATCCTTTTCACTTATCAAAGATTCAAGGTTACATTTGTAATCCTGGTGATAGTTTAGATCACCCGTATTATTTCATAAATAATATTGAATCGTTTTGTGTTATTCATGTTGTGTTCATCACTCTAAATTATTCACATTTACTTATTCACCACCTTTGTTCCTTTAGTGTGTTCTAGTAAATTCCGCGTACTAAATCACATTCATTCATAAATATCCCAAACACATTATTAAGACTAACATCCCAAGTGTTTGAAATAATCCTTCCACAAGTGGTATCAGAGCAAGGCAGATATTTACGACATAAAAGAACAAAGCAAAAATGGATGTTGAGCACATTCAAACCAATGTGGCTGCAAAACTTCCATTACTCAAACAGAATGAGTTTGAGATGTGGAGACTGAGGGTTGAGCAATACTTCCAAGTGCAAGACTATGCACTTTGGGAGATTATTGAAGAAGGAAACTCATTCAAACCAATAACCACCACCTCCACAGTAAACGATGCACTTGTCACAACTGTGTAAGTAAACCCAACAATCGCAGAAGAAAGAATCCAAAAGAGAAATGATCTTAAAGCCAGAAGTATGCTTCTCATGTCTATTCCAAATGACCAGCTCTTAATCTTTAACAAGTACAAATGTGCTAAAACCCTCTTTCAAGCTATTGTGGCTAGATATGGTGGTAATGATGCCCCCAAGAAAACTCAGAAAACACTTCTAAAACAACAGTTTGAAAACTTTTCAGCCACAACAAATGAGTCTTTGGACAGCATGTTCAATAGACTACAAAAGCTTTCCAGTCAGTTAGCCATTTATGAAGTGATAATATCTCAAGAAGACTTAAACTCCAAATTCCTTAGAAGTCTACCCTCTGAATGGGCCATGCATGTCATTGTCTGAAAAAACAAACCAGATATTGATTCCATGAGTCTTAATGATCTTTATAGCAACTTCAAAATAGTAGAGCATGAACTAAAGAAGTCTACTAGTTCAAGCTCAGGAAATATGGCCTTTGTGTCATCTCATGGTACTTCCAAGAAAGTTGATGAAGAAAAAGATGGTAGAGAAGAAGGTATTGCCAACACAAATTTTTATAGTGCCAATACTTCTAGCAGTACCAAAACCATTTTAGATGAAACAATTGGTTGTGCTTTCCTAACATCACAACACAATGGTTCCATATTGACCTTTGAAGATCTTCAAGAGATCAGTGATGATGATCTTGAAGAAATGGACATAAAGTGGCAGCTTTCACTTCTTAGCATGAGGGCTAAGAAATATTTGATGAGAACTGGAAAGAAGATTGTCATCAATGGTAATGAACCTGTTGGGTATGACAAGTCTAAAGTGGAGTGTTACAACTGCCACATGAAGGGTCACTACTCAAGAGACTGTAGAAGACCAAAGAAGCAGGGTGATAAGGGAAGAGGTTTTGAGAACAAGAACAGGGGAAACAATGAGAACAAGAGCAAGGAAGTGGACATCACTGAAACAAAAGCTATGGTAGCTATTGATGGGCTGGGTTTTGATTGGAGCTTTATGGGTGAAGAAGAGTCAGCTTCAAATGAAACGGCTTTAATGGCTTTCACCAATCCTGAGGTACAAATTACTAAATGTTCTACTAATTGTGAAGCTTTTAAAGAATTGGAAATTTTAAGAAAACTTTATGATGAACTGAAAGTAGAAGAAAGAAAAACTCATCAAGACCTAGTTAATCATAAGTGTGGTATGGCCAAACTTGAGAAGCAGATAATTCACTTTAGAGAAAATGAACTCACCTTTTCTGACATAAAAGCTATTCTTAATAGAGACATATTTTTAAAAGATGTTGAAATAAGCCTGTTAAGAACTGAGTTTGCTAAAGTGAAACAAGCAAAAGATAATATTCAACTAACTGTTACAACATTAGAAAATGCTTCTGCATGTACTAGAAGTATAGTTGAAAACCAAATGAACAAGAAAATCAAATCTGGGATTGGATACAACACTTGTCCACCTCCTTATAGAGGAATTCCCTGTCCCCCAGGTATAGATCTTGCTGAATCAGGTTTACATGAACTCACTCATAAACCACTAGAAAATGTAAAATCTGTAGAAAATAGTGAACCTTTTGAGAGTGCAAGTGATACTTCACTCTCTAAAGAAAAGGTGCTCACTGATAAGAGCTCAGATAATACATCTATTGAAGATTGGACATCTGATGAAAATGAAAAATGGACTGCTTCAAAGAAAGGAAACAAAGTAGGACCAACCAGTCCTAAAAGTGTAGATAGTATGACAAAGACTAAAGTTGTTCTAAAAACAGTTGAATGTTGTGCTAAATGTAATAGAAAACCTAGAGGTAGTCAGAGAAATTGGAACAATCTTAAGTCACGCCAACTTGGTGATAATTTTGTTATGTACAATAAGGCATGCTAGTACTGTGGTAGTTTTAATCATACTTATGCTTATTGTAACAATTGGGTTTCTGGGAGTACATCAAAGTCTAAAAAAAATAAAACAAACCCCAGAAAAGGTTTTGTGAAATCTAACACACCAAAAGTCAATTATAAAGTTAGACCAAATGAGCCTGTTTACCCAAAATTCACTACTAAAGGTGCAAGTAATATTTTCAAACATACACCAAAAGTTGTGAAAAGTCTCATTGAAAGGAATTATGTGGTTAAAACACAAGATTGGAGACCAAAACCAAAAGGTCCTGCTAGACCAAATGGTCCTGATAGACCAAATGGTACTGCCAAATTTGGTACTGTCAGACCAAAAACCACAAAATGTGTTAAGAATGAAAATGCTGTTAAGTCCTCGGCATGTTGGATTTGGAGACCATTCCAATCAAATGGTGCATCAACAGTCCTAAAGAGGTTTGATTACATTGATGCACGAGGCAAACCCAAGTCAGTCATGGCTTGGGTACCCCAAGGAAACTAATATGTGTATACATGTGCAGGAACATTCAAATGATATTGCTGATCAAGGATATGTAGATAGTGGATGTTCAAGGCACATGACAAGCAACATGTCTTACCTCACAGACTTCAAATCATTTGATGGAGGATATGTTACCTTTGGGGGAGGAATCAAAGGAAAGATTACTAGTAAAGGTACAATTAAAACCAGTAAATTAGATTTTGAAAAGGTGTACTTTGTGAAAGAACTTCAGTTTAATCTCCTAAGTGTCTCACAAATGTGTAACACAAAGAACAATGTTCTTTTTACTAACACTGAATGCATTATTCTTTCTCCTGATTTTAAAATTCCTGATGAAAGTCAGATACTTCTTAAAATCCCAAGAAAGAATAATATGTACATTGTTGATTTAAAGAACATTGTTCCTAAAGAGAGTTTAACCTGTCTAGTAGCAAAAGCCTCATTGGATGAATCTATGATTTGGCATAGAAGGCTTGGTCATGTAAACTTTAAAACAATCAATACAATTGCAAAATATGATTTGGTTAGAGGTTTACCCAAAAAGATTTTTCAAAATGACCAAACCTGTGTTGATTGTCTAAAAGGTAAACAACATAGAGCTTCTTGTAAGCCCAAGACCCATAACTCAATTTCTCAAGCTTTATACATGCTTCATATGGACCTCTTTGGTCCTACATCTGTGAATAGCTTGAATGGTAAAAAATATTGTCTTGTAGTTACTGATGATTACATTAGATTTTCTTGGGTTTTCTTTTTGAGAACTAAGGATGAAACAAGTGAGATCCTTAAGTCCTATATTACAGGGATAGAAAATCAAACTGACAAGAAAGTGAAAGTAATTAGATGTGACAATGGGACAGAATTTAAGAATAGAGTTATGGATGAATTTTGCAAAGAAAAATGAATAAAAAGAGAATATAGTGTAGCTAGAACCCCACAGCAAAATGGAGTAGCAGAAAGGAAAAATAGAACTCTTGTAGAGGCTGCTAGAACAATGTTAGTAGACTCTAAGTTGCCTATTTCATTTTGGGTTGAAGCTGTAGGTACTGCTTGTTATGTGCAGAACAGGGTTCTTGTGATTAAACCTCATAGAAAGACTCCTTATGAACTTTTGTTTGGTAGAACACCATCTCTAAGTTTTATGAGACCTTTTGGATGTCATGTCACTATTCTCAATACCAAAGATCATCTAGGAAAGTTTGAAGGAAAAGCTGATGAAGGCTACATGATAGGGTATTCTTTGCAAAGTAAGGCCTATAGGGTGTATAATAGTTGCACTAGGCTAGTGGAAGAAAACCTGCACATAGAGTTTCAAGAGAAACTACCTAATGTTGCAGGCATTGGACCAGATTGGTGTTTTGACATTGATAAGCTTTCAGAATCTATGAATTATGTGCCTGTCACAGGTACAAATACTAATGATAATGCAGGTTTTGAAGACAATGTTGAACCAAATGAAGATCAAGATTACATCTTAATGCCAATTTGGAAAGGATTGGATTCATCTTCAAGTCATGGAGAGCCTTCTAATACAACAAATGAAGGTGTTGAAGATGATCATGGAACTCAAGGTCAAGGGAATCAAGGAAATTCTGCAAATGAAAATGGTACTGCCAATTCACCAAATGGTACTGCCAGTTCAACAGATGGTACTGCCAGTTCACAAGTTGGTCCTGCTGAACCATTAAATGTTCTATCAAATGATTCCTTACCAGAAGATGTAGGGATTGGCAATCTTCCAATTACCTATGATGTTCCTACAACACACAACACAAGAATTCTCAAAGATCACTCCATTGATAATATGATTGGCAGCATTGATTCTAGTGTTAAAACAAGAACTCAAGTCTTATCTTCAGACCAAGAAGGGTTTGTCTTAGCTGTCTATGAAGAAAAGAACCATGAAGAAGGGTTTGTCTTAGCTGTCTATGAAGAAAAGAACCATGAAGTTGCCCACATATGCCTGTTTTCATGCTTTCTCTCACAGGTTGAACCCAAAAACATTACAAAGGCCTTAGATGATTCAAGTTGGGTTGAAGCAATGCAAGAAGAGCTACTTCAATTCAAACTTCAGAAGGTTTAGATACTGGTTGATTTGCCCAAAGGTTACAGGGCAATTGGAACCAAATGGGTATTCAGGAATAAGAAAGATGAAAGGGGAATAGTGATAAAAAAAAACAATGCAAGATTGGTGGCCCAAGGGTATACTCAAGAAGAAGGAGTGGATTATGAAGAAGTTTTTGCTCCTATTGCAAGAATTGAAGCAATTAGGCTATTCTTGGCCTATGCTTCTTTCATAGGCTTCACTGTTTACCAAATGGATGTCAAAAGTGATTTTTTATATGGTACTATTGAAGAAGAGGTGTATGTTTCTCAACCTCCAGGCTTCATTAATGCAGAATATCCAGATAAGGTTTACAAGGTTACCAAGGCTCTTTATGGTCTACACCAAGCTCCTAGGGCATGGTATGAAACATTGGCTTTCTATTTATTGGAAAATAGATTTCAAAGAGGCAAGATTGATCCAACGTTGTTCATCAAAAGAACCAAGAAAGACATCTTGCTGGTACAGATTTATGTTGATGACATTATCTTTGGATCCACAAACCAGGAGTTGTGTGTGGAGTTTGAAAAACTTATGCATAATAAGTTTGAAATGAGTTCCATGGGGGAACTTACTTTCTTTCTGGGTCTCCAAGTGAAACAATCAAATGAAGGCATATTTATCAACCAAGATAAGTATGTAGCAGAGATCCTAAGGAAGTTTGGGTTTGCAGATTCAAAGGTTGCAAGTACACCAATGGATCCAGAAAAGGGGTTACTCAAAGATGCTGAGGGTGAAGATGTTGATGTGCACAATTACAAATCAATGATTGGGTCCTTGATGTACCTTACATCATCAAGACCAGATATCATGTTCCCAGTGTGTGAATGTGCAAGGTTTCAAGGAAATCCAAAAGTTTCTTATCTCACAGCAGTCAAAAGGATCTTTAGATACCTCAAGGGTCAACCTAGGTTGGGTCTATGGTATCCAAGGGAATCATCTTTTGATTTGGTAGCTTATTCAGATAGTGACTATGCTGGTGCAACCCTAGACAGAAAATCCACAACTGGTGGATGTCAATTTCTTGGCTGAAGACTCATATCATGGCAATGCAAGAAGCAAACAATGGTGGCCAACTCTACAACTGAAGCAGAATATGTTGCAAGTGCAAGTTGTTGTGGCCAAGTACTTTGGATTCAGAATCAATTGCTTGACTATGGGTACAATTTTCTTAACACCATTATTTACATTGACAATAGCAGTACTATTTGTATCATTAAAAATCCAGTTCAACATTCAAAAACAAAACACATTGAAATTAGACACCATTTCATAAGAGATTGCAATGAGAAAAGGTTAATTCAAGTTGTCAAAATTGATTCTGAAAAGAATTTTGCAGACCTTCTCACCAAAGCTTTTGATTTAGGAAGATTTAAATACCTGGTAGCAGGTATTGGTATGATAAATCTTTGAAAAACATGTGTTTTTGTAAATAAAATAACAAGTTCTGGCCTTTAAACATGGTACTGCTAGTTAGTCATAAGGTACTGTCAGTGCATAATTGGTACTGCTAGTTCAAAGTTTGCTCTGTTTTTGTTCATCTTGATGCTTAAAATGTTGACAATGCTATAAAACAAGTGCTCTGCAATCTGTTCTTTTGGTCTACAACTAACAAATTTCAGGTTACTCAAGATTGATAACAAAAATCATGATGTGGAAATGGTAATCAGTTCACCTAGTTTTACAAACTTAAGAGCTGGCTAGTCCAAAGCAAACGGCTATTGGTAAAGACTTCTCAAATCCGTTTGATAGCTGATAGTTTGCTAAAAACTATAAGGTAATCAGTTCACCAAGTTTTACAAACTTAAAGAGCTGGCTAGTCCAAAAGCAAACGGCTATTGGTAAAGACTTATCAAATCCGTTGATAGCTGATAGTTTGCTAAAAACTATAAGGGATTTTTACTAAAATTTCAAAGAGACTGCCAAGTTATATTTCTAAATACAAGGTACTGGTAGTTCAAATTTTAGTACTGGTAGAGTAAAATGGTACTGCTACATAGCCGTTGAGTCTGTCAGTTTAAAAATATAGCCGTTGTTTTGAAGGGTGTTTCTGTAAATTACTCATGTTTTCCTCGAATTAAGGGTATGGTTATTATAATAAAAGATCTTTTTTGACCGCCTCTTCAATTTCTTATCCATATCTTTAATAGTCGGTCAAAAGTAATTTTCTCATAATCAATCCTTATCACAATTCACACTCACCTTTCATCTTCTACCAGTATAACAATAAAATCCCACCATCATAATCAAGTTTTTCCTTAAAACTTTCACCATGGCTCATCTAAGTTTTGTCAAACGTCACAACCAATTAGCATTTTTGGAAAAGTCTAAGGAAAATGAATCTTTTCATCAAGCAGTGGATTTTCTAAACAATTCTTATATCAGGTTTGCTTTACTCGTGAATCCCACTATTTTTGAATCTCAAATTTTACAATTTTGGCAAACGGCTAGAGTTAACACTCTTAGGAATGGGATTCAAGAGTTAGAGGTCAAAGTAGATGGCAAAACCCTGACTTTTACCGAATCATCCATTAGAAGACATCTTCATTTGGATGATTCAGATAGCATTAGTCAACTGTCTGATACTAAAATCTTTGAAAATTTGACAGATGGCATTCAGAAGGCATCACCATCTCACAAACCATCACAAATACCATCTGCAACATCACCATCATAGCCACATCATAACTCAACACTCCACTCTCCTCCACATCAAAGTGTAGATGCTCAGACTGTAAAGGAGCTAAAGGAGCAAGTGCAGCTCTTGCAAACTACTCTTGAAAGTCAAAACAAACACTTTACAGAGATTAACATCAAGCTAGTTAAGAGAGTTGAGAAATTGGAGTTAAAGGTGAAGTTATTGAAAGGTAAAAGGACTTCTTAGTTGGTTGTTTCTAATTCTTCAAGTTCAGATGCAGAAGGTTTGGGTCTCTCTTCCAAAAAGGGGAGGATGGGTAGTTCTAAGAGTGAAGAAGAGATTCAGTTTCAAATTCATGAAGGAACTCAAATGGTTGATGAAGAGCCTGCTAGTGCAGAAAAAGAGCCTGTTAGTACAAAAGAGACTGCTGAAGCAGAGCAAGAGCCTGCTGGGATTCAGAGGCTATTGGCTATGAATTTAAAAGGTTCTAATCAAATGTTCTACAAAAGAAAAAGGGGATCACAACCTCAGGGGAGGTTTCTTGTTTCTGATGAACAATCTGCTGCTCCAAGTCTAGAATCAACACCAAAAGACAAGGGCAAGAAAATTATGTTTGAAGATGAACCAAAACCTAAAAAGTTGAAGAAGAAAGAACAAGTACAATTGGCCATGGATGATATGTTATCCAAACAGCTTCATGAAGAAGAGGTTATGGGGGCTGAAGAAGAGTCAAGAATATTACAAGAAAAATTTGATGCTCAGCTGCAATATATCATTTCCATTGATCCAATTGTAAGGGGTGAAGCTTATACTCTGGTGTGTGATGAGTCTCTTAGCTCAGATGAAATGACAATCAAGCTCAATGATTTCATCACTAAGAAATACAATCAAGAGGCATTGGATGATGTCTATCAGCAGATCCAGAAGAATAAGGAGAAAGGGTTCAAAATGCCTCATTCTGAGGTAGATCAGAAGCATTTCTTCAAGTTATATCTGAAAAGAGAAGTGAACATGAAGGATCATCAACTCAAAACTAAATCATTTGATGAATTGAAGCTTCTATACTTAGAGGCTTACAGAAGAAACAAAACCAGTCTCCTCATGGATTTACCAGAAAGGCCTTCCAAAAGGAGAAAAGATGATCAGAAGGATCAAGCAGCTTAGAAAGAGAAAGCAGACTTGCCTCCTGTTCAGTCAAGAGAAATGGTTGTCCATGTTCCACAAGTTGTCTTTGCTAAACCTTTACATGCAAGACATCCAATCATAGATTGGGAAATCTACTATGACAAATTTGGTAAAGCATGGAAGATAACAAGAGTTGGCAATAAGGTTGAAATATTCAAGAACTTTGAAAATCTGCTTAGAGCAAGTAGCATAATGGATCTAGATGAATTGTGGGTCTTAGTTCAAGAGAAGCTGAAAACAAAGTATAAACCTGATGCAAAGGAGCAAGAGCTATGGGTGGAGTTCAGCAGATTATATGATCCAAATCCTACTGATACACATTGGAAATTCCCTTACTATGATTTATCTGTCTCATGGGAATATTTCAACATGAGCCACGTTCATCATCTTTCCACTCTGAGTGGAATAGAACTCTTTATGCTAGGTGAGAAAGAGTATCCTTTAAGCTATGAAGTAGTATCAGTCTTGATCTCCAATAAGCTATTGTGTGAAGAAGAAACTGATGCAGTCAAAAGATTGAAGGAAAGCATATTTGATCAGTATGAAAGCCTAAGGAGGAATAGATGATAAGGTTTTTGGAAGAGTTCCCTCAGATCCTCAAGGTATGAATTTTATTCACAAGAAACTTGGTTATTTTAATAAGGAATAACAAGTTTAGGGGTGGATTGTTGGGAATAAAATGCTCAAGTTAAAGAGTCTGCCAGAAGAGCCTGCTAGATGATGAGTTAAGCCTGCCTCTTTACTTTTGTTGAAGTTGAAGATACACTAACAGTACCTTCTGGGTGAGAAGGTACTGCTAGTTGATGAAGGTCCTGCCAGTTTAAACGACAAGTTGTTATATTTTATTTAGAGATATTTAGTTGTATTATTAGTCTTTGTACAAAGTTACACGTTTAGTAGAAGTAGTACAGAGGTCTCAGTAGATAATGTGGAGTGTTTTACCTTGAAAGGTGTAATATTATGATAAGATAAGTCTCTAAGTATATTATATTCAAGCAACTTGACAACTTGTAATAAGGGCTCCTTATACTATAAAAGGAACCCTTAGTCACCTTCTTAGAGAGAACTAATAAATCACTGCATGCATAACTTCTATCATTAAATCCTTTTCACGTATCAAAGATTCAAGGTTACATTTGTAATCATGGTGATAGTTTAGATCACCCGTATTATTTCATAAATAATATTGAATCGTTTTGTGTTATTCATGTTGTGTTCATCACTCTAAATTATTTACGTTTACTTATTCACCACCTTTGTTCCTTTAGTGTGTTCTAGTAAATTCCGCGTACTAAATCACATTCATTCATAAATATCCCAAACACATTATTAAGACTAACATCCCAAGTGTTTGAAATAATCCTTCCACATTAGGTGGTGCAAAGATTTCTAACTCCAAAAGGATGATTCCAAAAAGACATAGCTAAACGTAAGGCACGGATCAGAGTAATGCAGAAGCAAAGATACATAAGCAAAATCTTAAAGTCTACCCATTCCTTACTGGTCAAAACTTAAGTTCATGAAGGGGATTCCTAAGGCAAGTTCTCAAAGCGGTTTCCTATGTTCCTATAGTGGAAGCTTAATGGTCCAAAACTCACAGGTCATAGCCTAAGCTCTACGGATGTTGCATCCGCCGATCCAAACGTGGCTCTGATACCATAATTGTAACACCTCAACCCGAAAAGGGCTAAAGTGTAACATTATGGAGTCAAATCAGAACACAAGTGAAACGGATATACATTTCTAATACAAAGTTTACAAAGGGTTACAAGGGAAAAACAACAAAGTAAAAGATACAAAAGGGGCAACAATAATATACTAAGTCCAAACATAAATGCTCCTAGTCATCTCTAAGTCCAGCAAGTAGCTAACAGGGTGAAGTCTCCTAAGCCCAAAAGTAAAATCTTCTTCCATAAACCAGCTTCCTACTAAACCTGCCACAGGAAAAGAAATGTGCCTGATCTTACAAAGCTTAATGAACAGATATAACAAATAACAAAGCAGAAAAAAGGAATGATACGAAAGAGATACAATAAATAAAGTTGAGAGAATCATAAGAATTACAAGATAAGGGAGTATGATAAAAGGTTAAGGTATAAGGTGAGTGTATGCATCAATATATTTACCCCAGGCCAAAAAAATATCCAAACCATATCATATCTTCATAACCAATGTATTCGGAGGGGAGTCCTCAAAATGCCAAATATAGTAGGAAGGGAGTCCTCAAGTAATCAATGGAGTAACTAGCTCCCAAAATGTGAAAGGACTACATGTACGCATGCCCAATCACCAAATCAAATATAACGTATATCCAAACCAGATATCCAAACAAATATCAAACAAATCTAGGATGCATCCATACGCCCCTGCAAATCAAATCATAGTGACCAAACATATATATTCTTGAGCTCATATTCATATAACAAAAAGGGACGGTGTGGCACATCTCTCCAACCACACTAGAGTCATAACATTGGTGCATCAATGCTATGATCATGGTCCCCCCATAACTGGGAACAGATAATAATGCCTGGGTTAATACTGAAGGGTCAAAGTAATCCGGAGTTCAAATCAATGTCAATATCAATATCATGGTCAAATGATCAAGGTTCAAGACCAAGTTTCAATATCAAAGATTCCTGTAATATAAGTGCCAATGTCAAGAGTTCCATATCCCAAAGTTTCAAAAAGTACCCAAAGGTCCAAATATACCAAAGGTCCACATAGGTAAGAATCAAGTCAAAGGTGCAACATTAGAGCTACAAATTATGAGACCGAAATATATCATGAGTCCAAATAAGATAGAAGCTCACAAAAGAGAGGGGTAGAGATATAAGTCATGAGAGAGACAAAGTGGAACACCATTGTTGAAAGAGTATTAAACTGAGGGGTCAACAAACAAGGTCAAAGTTTGGTCAGCCTTTAAGTCTTCAAAACATCCCAAAGTTCAAAATCCCAGGGTTCATAATAAAAGGGTCATAGTGGAAGTTTAAAACAAATGTTCAATTTAGCAGGTTCATATCAATTATTTTAGATTCGTAGTAAAAATCAATTTAAAAGGTTTATATCAACGGTTCATTTAAAAGGAATTCTTCCAAAAGATGGCATTTGTAAAATGATCTTTAATGAAGGTTTTCATGAGCTATTCGTTAAAAATGGTCTTCACGAATTTGTAAAATCCCATATAAAATGATCTTAAGTCATGCTAGAAGTGTCGTTTTAAAATGGTTCCTCTTTAAAACGTTTACATATCATATTAAGAAGAGGTTTTCACATCCTGTTAAAATATCCCAAAAGAAATTTCAAAGTAACAAAGGGTCCTAATGCTAAGGTCACAAAAGGTTAACGAACGAATTATATCGATATCATACCATAAGGGTTCAAACGAATTTCAATAGGATCACAATGCCAACGGAAACACATCAACCACAGAGCCAAAGTGCAACGGATCATAACCAAAACCAAACGAAATCATAAAACGATAGCAAATCAAAGACAAAGTCGAGATAGAGAAAGTGTGCATTCTTGCTGAAAGAATGCGGAATATCTGTACCTTTGTCGAACAAACAAACTAAGATCAAACAAAGGAGAATGGATCACTCCTGCTTCACCGGACCAAGAAGAAAGTGGATACGAATTATGAAGAGTTCAAATTACATAAGTTACCTCTTTTAGTTATCTTTCTATTTTTAGAAACTTTCCTTATTTAGAAGGTTTCCAGTTTTAGAAGTTTCCATAGATAGTACTTTCCAAAAATAGCAGGTTTCCATAATTAGCAGATTTCCAAAATTAGTAAGCTTCCAATTATAGACATGTTCAATATAGTTAGTTTTACCATTTTAACAAGTTTCCATAATTATATAAGTTAATGATTTCAAGTATTAAGGATTTTCCAAAATTAGGGTTTCAAAATGAAAACTTCCATAATTAGGGTTTAAAATTGTCAAATAAACAAGCTAAGGGTCAAAAGTGAAGATATACATATTATAACACATATATACATATCACATAAGTCAAATATGCCAAAATTACACTTCACACCTTTAGATTTCCAAAAGTTACAAATTAAGCATTTTATTAATCAATTTACCATATTTAAACTATTAACCTAAATAATTAATACATAAGCCACATAAGTACACAAAAATTCCATAAACAGTCCCTATACTTAATTTCATTCGTGACATGCATAAATATTCCATATTTACATTTTTAGTCCCTCTAGTTATCATATTTACAATTTAAAACTTTTAATTATCAAAATTACATACAAGTCCATTTAATTATCAAATTGACACCTTTAGCCCCTCAATATAATTATTTATAGCTTAGACACTAAGTTTTTAGAATTTACAAAAATGGTCCCTCTATTTTAAATAAATAAAATTCTAATCAATAATTATATATAATTCCATTTTTAATCCTTTTAATTACAAAATTAACACATTTAACCCTTAAACCAATTTATGAAATCCAACCTAGTCTAGATGATGTTTCCAACCTAATCTTTCAGTCCAACATAATACAAACCTTAAACATCATCAAAACATTTATCAAAACCCTAATTCTAATCATACATGCCTTGTTATAATTTTATTTTATTTTTTTTCTTTCCTTTTTTATTAAGCCGAAAAAACAATAAACCAAATAAATTACAAACCTTGGCTCTAGGCTTAAAATAATTTCGAATGCAATTTTTACAGGTCCTATACATCACATTACATATTGTAAAAATATATTTGAGGTTCCAAAAATTATATAGAGCTGTATAAAAATTTTATACGTTTTTAGAGTTTTTTTTAAATTCATTTAATTCCATACGAATTACAAAACATGCATGGATCATGAATAACATTTTATATGGATCATATATGATGCAAAGAGTGTTAAAAAATACCAAATGAATTTTAGAACGAGAGGTTTAGGCGTGGCGAATTCGTATCTCTCAGCTAGGACCAAAATTTGAACAAAATCAAAACCCCATGAACAAAGCTTCTATAATTCTAACCATTATTTTTCTTACCTTCTTCTACCTTCAATGGAAACAGGAAAAATGCCAAGACCCTTGGAAAAATTGTGGTAGTCGATTTGGGATTTTTGTTTATCTCGACTAGGGATTTTAGAGAGAAAATGGTATTCTTTTGATTTGATTTGGAAAATAATTGATTTGTGGAGATATATTCTAGTTTAGGGCCGAGCTATATGGGGGGTTACAACATCAAAATTAATTTGATTTGATCTCCTTGATTTTATTGCCTAATTTCCTTAATTAAAACCTTATATATTTTAATTAATTGTATTGTACAAATTATAAAATCATTTTTGGACTTCTTGTGTCTTTTGCGTCGTGTATAGATATGCTTAGAAAATTAATTTGCCAAATTTCATAATCACAAAAATATTATAGATCATTTGTATCATTTATATAATTATTTAAGGTTTATTTGATAATTATATAAGCTTCATTGAAAATTTTAAATTCTTAGGGGCATTTTGGTCATTTTGTATGTTTGAGATTTTTTTAGTTTTTAAAATATACCTATTGTGATTCTAAAATGTGTATCAAACGCATCCTAAACTTTTTTAAATAAAAACCTTTGCGTATCTCAAGAACCATAAATCGTTGACCTGCATAAATTACACAATCTCGACGAAGATTTAATTATCTTGAGGTATGAGAAGTTGTCAAGATATGCATATTGAAACATTTTTAAAAATTTTGGATAAAATTTTATAAAACACTATGCAATACACCATGAATAAAAGTTTTATCTTAAAAGTAGTTTGTTACCAACTTACTACTTCAATCTCTACTACTTATAAAGAGTTTGTCTTTTCTTGAAATTTTAAATCTTAAAACTTAAATTAATGTAGTTTGTCTAAATTACTTTTAAATATTTCTTAAACTTGGCAAGTTAAATTATGTAATTTTTTTTAATCAATTCTAAACTTGACAACTTTTAAAAAAGAAACACTGTATTAATTTTAAAAAAACGCATGCTTTATTTTTTTCTTTTCTTAAAAACACACATTTTGCATCAAGAGTCAAACCACAACACGATTTCGCAAGTATAATTATTTGCCGGTATCACTTTGCGTGGCCTGTTGTCGTATGAACCAAATAAATAAAGGGAAAATTGCAAAAAAAATGTCCCTAAACTTTAGCAAAATTACAAAAAGTGTCCTCTTACGAAATTTTTTGCAAAAAGTGTTCTTGAACAGTTTCCGTTTTTCAAAAATGGTACCTGAGGGGTTACTGTTCATGCAAATTTGGTTTTTTTGGCTAACGCTCGTTAGCAAATCCCGTTAGTTAGTCCTCACGTGCGTTGCACGTGAGGGTAATTTCGTCATTTCACCTTTCCCGCCTTTAACACACTCCAGCTACCTCACTGGCACGAAAATCAAAGAGGACATTTTTTAAATAACCAAACTATATGTCGTGTTTAACACATTAACATTAACAAATCACACACATAAATGTTCTATCTTCTTTCAACCGATCAAATCACACACCCACAAAACAATACCATCGGAACTTAGCAGGCGTGATTATTCAAATAACACACGTATCAGGTAACAACATTTACTGATTTTTACTTCATTCAAACATTATTTGCATTTTTTTTAATCTTAATAGTTAATGCAATAAATATGTTTGGTAATAAATTTATTTGCACTTTGGACAATCCTCAACATGTTTTGGATGAGTTTGTAAGTTAACACCATTATTGACAAGATGTTATTTCTTTAATAAACTAGTTTAATTAGTATTTAATTGACAATGGCTAAAAATTAATTTTCATATACAGGAACTGCATAATGATTACATTTTAGGAGGTTCTTATCATGGCAATGCTTATATTACTTAGTTAACTGTAGGGGAGGGGGTTAGATGGAAAGTTCGTGTAAGGAGAGTCTCAGAATTCCTGTGTGTTGTTGAGGGAGCAAGGTGGAATGATTTTGTCATTCACAACATCACCTGTTCGGATGTTGAGTACATACATTTTGTAGAAGAGGGTGAGGATGTATTTTATGTAACTTGCTACGGTGAGGTGGGTTGGAGTTTCATAATTATGAACCCCGGAGTGCTCAATGTTAGAGATGTCTAGTGCCTGTGACAGATACATCTCTACTTATGTAGTCGTTGCAGGAAGACTTTCTGAGATATCTGAATGGTCGAACCCCTACTGACTCGGTCGTGGTTTCCACTAACACGACTGACTACAATGTTAGGGTGGCCAGTGATCATCTCTATGATCGATATGTCCACTCCGTCTTGTATGGAGGTAGTTGGTTGAAACTGGTTCGAGACTTTAATATGAGCCCTGGTCAGTGGATGGTGTTTAATCAGGTTGTCCCGGGGGAGGAATATAATGTGATGTTGTTTGAACATGATGGAGGGGCCATCACAACTGTGGAGACATACAACACCAACATAGCCATGAATACCCTATGTCACCAACCACATGACTATGGTATCTTTTTCTTTATTAACTTTATCTACATCAAGTATATGGTATCTGTGTAACATTTTGGATTATCTATAACTAACTCATTTTGTATTATTATATTCAGATTTTGAAGCCCGTCAGATGAACTGGATGTGTAATTGGACGTTTCACAGTGTCCATGACCAAGAAGATAGGGCATTCTACAGAACGCTGACTGCATGCTTCTAGAGAGATGGACGACTTGTAAGTGTCCTGAAACTTTGTTCATTTGTTCAATTGTTACGCTACAATTTCAATGAGATTACAAACGAAACAACTATCAAACTATAACAGTTGCAACTTAGTACTAGCAGCACTAAGTTTTTCTTCTAGTAGCCCTAACTACTTGGTATGTTCTCAGCATCTATAATATACACTAGCAGTCTTAACTTTCATAAGCAGTCTTAACCTTTCACACTTAATTTCAAGCTCAATTTAAGGCTTTCGAAGCTCTGACGCTTTCTGTCGCATTTGTTCTAACATGTGCAGCCTAAGCTTACTTCTCTTGGCTCCCGGCGGGGTTGTCTAGTCCTAAAGCTAACAGGCTCGGGCGACTGTTTACCAAAAACACAGGTCTCCGCAAAGTTGTAAGACCATGTATGGGGGCTGACGCCTGCCCAGTGCCGGAAGGTCAAGGAAGTTGGTGACCTGATGACAGGGGAGCCGGCGACCGAAGCCCCGGTGAACGGCGGCCGTAACTATAACGGTCCTAAGGTAGCGAAGCGCGCATACTATTCTGGGGACTCTATCTAGATCTATGGATCTCCCCAGCATCCAAGCGAGACTCCATCAAAATCTGACACTCATTGGGCGACGCCTTCTTTTCTACGTAGAAATTTCATCTTCTGAAACCAATATTGCCCCCTGTTCTTCCATCAACTAAATGGATTCTTAGATCTTGTTCATGAGATTAAGAAAAAGAACTCTCTTTATATTCTAATTTTTATGTAGACTAAATTACTAATCTTTTAAAAGGTATATACGTGAGATAAAATCTACTAAATGAATCTTAATCTATTTCTTTTAAATACCCTACTATAACCATATCGTGGACTCATTTTATAATACCTCGGGAGCTAATGAAATTATTTTAGTAAAAACGGTCCTCACAGTTTCCCTATCCCATTACCAAAAAGAAGACAGCAACAATCTAGCTCCTCGTACTACTTCTCTCAGTAAATACCATTATCTTAGTTAGGTAGTAACTAGATAGACGGATTAGTACTTTTACCCAGGGGTAACCCTCTACCGAGCTCCACCCTACCCGCATTTTTTTTTGAAGCGGCAAAAGAAATGTCTCCTTGTTTGCTCAAAATAATTCAACTTCATGTTCTAATTTTGATTCAAAGGAAAGAAAGTGTGGAGTTGAAATAACTCACTCAAAACTCTTTTTAAAGGATTACGTGGTACGATTAGATCGAATAAGCCCTTCTGGAATAAAACTTTCCTCGGCCTTCGATTCCCTTTACTCATAAAGGGTCTTACGGTCAGTACTATAAGTAGTGGCATTAACACACTTGGCGCATTTTCCTTGTAATACCTGAGCAGTCTTATCCATACATGCAACAACAACAACTTTATAAGCTTTAATTCCTAACATGTGATTAGCTTGAGCTTCAGCTAGATCTGATACCATAAAAAAACTAATGCGAAGTTTTGTACATTTTGAAACAGACTATACCATTAAAAATTGTGCAAAAATACAACTTGTATGGGTACTCTGTCACTGTTGTGAAGCATCAAAGGATACAGAATGTGTTCGAAGTACGTGAGAGAACAGTGGTGGTGCCTGGTCGAGGCAAGGTGAAGAGGAAGGTGGAAATTGTTTCATCATCTGGTTTCAGGGAGTTGAGGGAGGAAGCCGGCTTTGGTGCAGCTACAAGGGTCCCCTTCTGTCTAACTGATGAAACGCGAATACATAGCTCTATTCATATAATTAACAGCCAATAACAAAAGTCAACTACATTACATCTTGCATAATTCTACTTCCACATTACAATATTACATCCTGACTTCTACAACACCTTTCCTGCAAACAAATAAAAGCAATAACCAGAGCCATTACAACAACACATTTCCTATAAACCACTAGCTCGGATTTGCTCTCTTTCAAATCCATTTGCAGAAGTAAGACTTGGTTTTGCAAATAAGACTTCTGACAGTCAAAATTCCTTTGCAAGTCTTTGATTTTTTTCATTCAAACTACATTAGTCTATTTTCAATCCTTTTTCCACTTGAATAAAACTTGTGCACTTCTTTTTGTAGTAGTCACTTGGTAATTCAGGATCAAGCCAGTAAAAGGTGCCACATTTTGAACCCTACATGTTTATACATATTAGCATATACCTGAATGATAAACAAAGTAAAAATCGCTTACATTATAATAATTTATGCAGCCTAAAAATATCTTAAAGGATGATAGATGGTTCGTGATGTTTGTTCAATAATGGGTTCCTCATGTTCACAAT
Source organism: Artemisia argyi (assembly GCA_030686995.1). Classification (NCBI taxonomy): domain Eukaryota; kingdom Viridiplantae; phylum Streptophyta; class Magnoliopsida; order Asterales; family Asteraceae; genus Artemisia; species Artemisia argyi. Next base: position 78,638,210 of record CM060677.1, read on the forward strand.
GGGTAGGTGGTGGAGGACGACGACTTCGAACCGAAGATGATGATGAAGCCATTACGAATGAATGAGTTATTTTAGGGTTTATTAGGTAGGGTTTGGATGAGTGTTTGAATTGTGGAAGAAGATAAAAGATGACTTTTTTGTTGACTACTAAAAGTTAAGATAACGGATCTTTGGCACGTGATATGGCCCATTTTAGTCAAACCAAATAGTTAAGTCAAGGGACATAATTTGCATGTAAGTAAAACCCTAAACTTTACACTTGTGTGTTGTGTCTACCCAATAACTGCACATCCCGTCTTTTCCCGCTCTAATTCTAACACATTCCTCTCTTAAAGACCAATAGTCGATCACTTTTTAGACGATTTCATACAATGGCTGACAAGGACTGAAGCAATTTTGTGTTAACCGATGATATGGTAGCGTTTATTCAGGCTAAATATGGGGACACCTGGAAGGAAATGGATGAAATTTCTGATGAAATTATTGATGACTTATGGGAATATGCGCATAAAGAACCAGAAGTCTTGAAAGGTAAGTGTATTATTTTCCATTGGTCTGATTTTTGTGTATTAACAATATAGTCTAAAAATGGTCATTGTTATGTATTTAGCCCCTTTGTCAATGATACCAATCTGTAGATGATAAGGGAAAGGGGAAACTTGATGAAGGTTGTGAAGATACTCAAAACAGGAATAAGGGGGAGGAGAAACTTGATGATGGTTGTGAAGATATTCAAAACAACAATAAGGGAAAGGGGAAACTTGATGAGGGCTGTGAAGATACTGAAAAAGGGTTTGTTAGGGTAACCCAACAAAATATAGGGACGGGGAATAAAGGTATGTAGACAATTGTAGAAGTGATTGACATATCATCCAGTGATGAGGATGAAGAAATGTACATGTCATCCAGTGATGAGGAAATATACATGTCATCCAGTGATGAGGATGAAGAAATGGACATACCACCAAAGGCTCCTACTTCCAAGCCTTGCACTAGGGGGATGAGGATGATGGGAAAGGCTTCTACATCTAAAGTAAAAAGGGGGGGGGGGGGGGGGAGGGGAAGGGAAATCCTACCACTTCTAAGGCTTGCACTACAAAAGGGGCTGATGAGGGTACCAGTGAGCAGAGGAAGGCAAGGCCTCTGAGAGTAACTAGCTGCAACCTTGGCTTAAGAGCAAAGTCGAAAGAACCAGCTCACACAAGAAGTTCTAAGTGTTGTTCATTGCATTCCAAAAAGTGAAACTAAATGCAGGATAATGGTCCTTGTTTTGTGTTGTCCATTTATATGTAGTATGCTATTTTAAGACATATTTAGTTAAGCTATGTAAGAGATGTTTATGCAATTTCTTTGTGTGAAATCGTAGAGGGGGGGGGGGGGTGAATACGTTTCCGTTTAAAAATCTTTAAACTTGATCAAATATAGTATAAACCATTGTGTCAAGTTATGCCATTATTAGTCTGGTTTGTTTTTCTTTTCTAAAAACATCCATATGAAAAAATTTCCGATCAAGCTTGTTGTAATATGAGAAATGCTAATAATAGTCTTATGACTAATATAAAGCATATGATATAATAAGTTGTCACACAAGCATAAACATCAAGTCACAACACAAACAATCATATAGTGCAAGTATAAAAGTAAAAGGAAAGAGCAAACCGAACACGAGGATTTATAGTGGTTCGGTCACGGATCTCCTTGCCGCCCTACTCCACTCCCCGAGTACCCAACTCGAGATTTACATCACTAGATCAATAAGCTCCCTTCTTGGCGGAGAAAACCTTATAATCGTTGCTTACACTTTTTCTGGTACAAAGCTACATACCGGGTTCTTTTACAAGGGTACAACCACTCCCGCTAGTTCTTTCACAAGGGTACAACAACTCCCGCTAGTTGTTTTACAAGGGTACAACAACTCCCGCTATGTTTTGTTGCCCAACATAGAAACCTTGTGTTTTATGGCACAAACACATAAACCATCTAATCTATAATAATGAGTACAATGATGATCCAAGACATAAATGTCTAATGGATATGAATGACTAATCTAAAAGAACTTCCATTGATAGAAAGCCTTCGATGAATGAAGATCACAAATTCTCTAATCTTGTTGTGGTGGATCTTCATATATGTATGCTTGTGGTGGATGATGATGGCAAGATCTCCAAGCTTATTTGGTGGATCAAGATGTATGATATGCTTACAACAAAGATGAATGTTAGAAGCATTATGATCATCATAATGAGGGTGATTAATTGTGTTTTCTACATGGTTTTCTATTGATCTAAGATCTATGCAAAGTGTAGAAAAAATGTGTGTTTTTCTTTTTCAAGTTCATCAACTAATCACAAAACCATGGGCTACTATTTATAGGAAAACAAGTAAAGAGGTTTTCCAAAAACATGTTCCAAAACTAACAAAGATATCTTCCAAATATCTTTTTATATCTATCCAAGATCTTACACTTCTTTCTATATATTCTAGTGTGTAAATCTACCTAAGATATTTACCAAATCTTCTAAAGTCAACTTATAAGATTCACATTATAAAACATGATGATCCATGGAATGATGTAATTATACAATTTCTATTTTGATTAAAATGTATATCAAAGTAAACTTGTAAGTTACTAGAAAATGTATATATTAGTTTGCTATATGATGTTTAGTAAGTTACTAAAAATGTTTTATGTTGTTATAAGACACATTTTTATAGATTGTAAACTTACTAATATTATCTAGACACCTAATGTAGCACTTATTCTATTTTATACCTAAAGTGCATTTTGACACCTAAAATACTTAAAGATGTACTCTAAAAGTATTTTAAACATTCTAAATGGTTGATCAAGGGGTTTGATCATAATGCCACATAACAAACATGTATGAACCTGTGTTGTAGCATACGAGGACTCGAGACGTTGAGAGGTGTTGAATGTAAGTTGAGACAAAATATGATTACGAGTAACTTGTACATTTTACGTTATGTATCAAGTTATACGTTTGTCATCAATCAAAACAAACGAGACTGTATAGATTAAATATCATAATATTTGCACTAACAATCTCCCCCTTTTTGATGATGACAAAGTATGTAAACGTGATAGATAGTAAAATGTAAAATGTTACTTGTGTTCGTATAACTTACTTGTATCCACAACACCTTCTACATTTCCTTCTCCGTGTACACTCTTCTCCCCCTTTTGTCGAAACAAAAAGGGTGTGTCCTTGGAGTTAACTTCATTTCTCCCCAAAATGGCAAGCTTGCATCATCCCTAGTGAAGTTTAGTCTTCAACTCCAATTTCATAAGGTTGTTGCGTCCCTTAGGTTGTTAGCGGATCCATGGATTAAATTAAGTTCCTTAACCTACATCAAGGTTAGTGTTATGCAACATAAAAATTATACGAAAAATGCATGCTGAATGAAATGAATGTTGGACTATGTTGATTTATCTCCTTCTTTTTGTCGAAACACATAAGTGTGTCAAAGAATGAGAATAAATATGAATGCGTGCATGCTTCCCCTATATTGTACCTCCCCCTTGATCAATACTCCCCGTTGCTAGGGTTCTAACGTATAAGATACAAGAAATAAGAAAGCTACACAAGAATAAAGGTTAGTTCATGATTATCTCCCCCTTGATCAATACTCCCCGTTGCTAGGGTACCAACGTATACGACGCAAGGATGAAGAATCCTACAAAATAAAGGTTAGTACAAGATAGTATAATATGCATTTAATATGAACCTACAAAACAAATATTAGTATACTAGAAGCTTTGTTAGTAGACACATATATCATATACAACCAAGTATATAAATGATGCAATATGAGTGCTTGATGGGTATTCCTCTTACGTCAAGAAGCACCTATGATGAAAGAAGGAAAATATTAGATGCAAACATCATCCTTAGATGAGTATGCTATATACGAATAAGTATATATGATGAACCTACAATGAAACGATTAGTGCAATATTTTTCATCTTAAAGAAAAATAAGATGTATTCTTCTAATAAGAAATACAATTAAAAAAAAAACGCGAATATAATATGATAAAATCCCTCAAAGGAACTAATGAAGTAAAATTGAAATATTAAAAGTTAAGGTGAGTGGTGCACGTGTTGGTATTTGAGAGAATGCGAAATGAGAAAATATTGAAAATTTGACAACATCACAAGATTGATAGAAGTAGGTTTTACGCTAATCCATGGTGATGATTAGTGAGAGTGATGATGGAAGGTGGTGGTGATAACGTAGATGACTATATTAAAGAATTAGAAACTCGTATGTATAGCAAATGCTATAACGAATAAAGATTGAACATATGGACATATGCAATTTAAAATTCACAACTTAAAGGGATAAAGGAATACGACTTACGTAATGTTAAGAGAAAAGGAAAATGTGAATGGACATTGATATTCAATGATGGCTACGGGTTATGGTTTGATCGATTAGGATTGACGCTGATGAAAACGAAATACATTTAGAAATAATGACCTATATCGAAAGACAATGGATGAAAGATTACTAACATGGTTTAGTTCTACATGACCTTTAACGACATTATCATCTACCAAAGATGATGTATCATGCCATAATATATGCTTGAATGGATTCAAAAAGAAGTGAAGACAATAAGCACCTAGGAATAAACACCTCATGAGGAAGGAATAAAGAATACTAAGAACCTATATGAAGATGAGAATGACATTATGTGATGGGAGAGTGTTGGTTAAACCGATGTGTTGAGAAAGTGTTGGGAATGACAGTTTTGATTAATATATCGATTGCACTGACAATGACGTGCATGATATGTGTTGAGTACGAAAGGATGAGGTCCTATGATGGTGTTCTAGAAAATGAAGTTGTGAAGTCCTAGTTTAGGAAAGATCCTAGACTCCATTAGTTGTTGGTTGTGGAGATGAAGAACTTTGTTAAACACATGATGTGTTTTTCACTTAATGAGATATTGGTACAAACTAGTGATGTTGGGTTAAAAAGGCTTGAAATACTTGTGGTTTTGTGAACCGATTTTAACTAAATGGTGTGTACCTATGTGTTGGTATTTTAGGGTGCAAGAAACATGAGTAGATGTTCTTTAAATACATTTTGACAAAATACAAATATGTGAATGAATTTCTCTCCGTCTTAATCGGTGGACATCCAACATATTGTGTAATGCATCGTATAAAGAATGACGATAAAGTGTTTGAGAGGTTGAAGGTTAAGGAAAGCGATGAGCTTAGTAATGTTTTTGCAGATGTTGGTTAGCATACAAAGAACTTCATCCATGAAGTCACGTAGCTCTTCTCTATCAATGCGAGATGATCGCATGAAGAGGCATGTGGTTTTCTTAGAGGAGGTGGAAAGGATTAGACTATTGTTATAGCTAAATAGTGATGGAAGTGATTTTTGGAAAGTAGAAGCAATAATGCGATTTGAAAAGAGGTCGATTGAAAGATACCCAAACACAAATTTCAAATCTCTAAGACTCAATCTTATTAGCATTAAAACTATATGCAAGTGAAGGGATTACAGTTATGTGAGATGAGCATATAAAAGCTAGAACGAAGTGAGATGGCAAATGATTAGTTCTCAATCTACTAAAACAAATTTGTTAGTAAGAAAAGATATCAACAAGATATGAATAAAAAAATAGCATCTTATTCAAACAACACATTCGACAACTAGATATAAAGTTACCGCATAGCATCAAGACAAACAATCATATTACGAGAGAGCATGACATAATACGAAATACTTTTCTTGTAAAATTGTTTTGTTGTTAAGCTTAGACACTTAAGCATATAACAATCTATGTGATTAATTTCTATGATAAAACGACTTCTAAATGTTTATCATACCGAAAATACTTTGACAAATTATAAGTGCACATGTAGTGAACAAATAGTGTGACAAAGAAACAAGACGAAAAATTTATGCAACCCATGTTTAAATGATAACATTTTGGAGCATGTATTATATAGACCATCCTAAGCATGGATCTAATGAATGACCGAAAAAGACACAAACATTCAAATATGTAGATATCATATAAAGACATCATGTATCAAAATGACATACCATGAGTTAACAAGTAACACGTTAATCATGCAAAACATCATATACATAAAGAATAAAAATATCATATAAATCATGTTAATATATATATAGTAACACGAAACATATAAGCATGCAGGCATCATAAATAAATAACCAAGGTTTACACATGAATCAATCAGGTAGTCATCATGGTTATGTTAAGATTTCCAATTATATCAAACAAATAACATGTAATCGACACATGTATGTATAATGCAAGAGATTTTAATCTTTGTGTTTAGACTCTAAGATTTAATGATCTAAAGGTTGACATCTTTAATGTTGGGTTTAAGTATGTGTTACGCGAGTGATTTGGTCATTCAAGACTAAGAGATGTGTTTGTGTGTGATAATGGAATATGATAATAACGTTCTCAAGAAAGCTCTTTGGAACAGGAATCTAAGTGAAGTTACCAACTTCAATAGATCTTATGTATGCTCTAGAGATAGGGTTTGAACTAGGTTATGAGCAAGGTTTGGTTATGATGAACGCTTGAAAGGAAATAGACACATATAGTATCTTTCAATAAGTAGAATTATTACGTGGAATAAAGTCATCATGCTTATGAAGACAAAAATGACAAGATGATGAGAAAGGTTAGATTATGGTGTACGCTTGAAGGAAATAGATACATATAGTGTCTTTTAATACGTAAGATTATCTTATGGAATAAAGTCATCATGCTTATAAAAACAAGTTTGACAAGATGATGGGGAAGCTCTAGTTCATAGAACTTGCAGATGTTTTTTTAAGATCATTAACCCGATGAGGTGTAATGAAATCTCATGTAACACAACCGTTCATGTTTCAAGGAGAGAATGATGCATATGATATGCAATATCCTTTTACCAGGATGAATAATTAACACATGATTTCTTAGGCATAATGTCTTCCAAAACATCATGTTTTCCTAAATGAAGATATGAAGCCAAAGTGTTTGAATTGGATAGTGCTATCTAAATATACTTGGTCTCAAGATTTTACTAGATGATGACAAGAGGAATTAACTCGAGTTTCTTATGTATACTCCTCAAGAGTCATTATTGCTCGGGGTACATGAGGTTGGCTTTGAGATTGCATTTTAACATATGTTGTTAAGATGTTGATTTAAGGTTTAATGAAACTTATGCAAAAGTTAAAAGTATTACCAATACTTTGATAACTTGTGAAAGTGGTACTACTTAAACCTAGTATAACTGAATGTGAGCTTCATGCTCATTTGATGGTAAAGGTTCTAATCCTATAGGTGGTAAGGTATGGTTGAGTGTTTGGACAAAGGGCTTTTTAAGCAATGCAAAATGAATTCAAACGATGGTAAGAATGGTAGATTGGTTGATCTAGGTGGTAGGTCTTCTAGTGTGTCTTAATAAAGATGTAGTGATGTAGAGGTTTATTGTGCTATGGAAGTACTTAAGTTTCATAGATGTTGAAAGTAAAATGGATGGATACTAAGCCTTGCGGTCCATAACTAGTGAGTGAAGTTCTTAAGGTTTTGGTTATGTTTGTGAAGCTTAGGGGCTGAGATATATCATAGAAGTGAATGAAATGATGGTGAACGAACAAGTGAACTTAAGTACTCAATGTTCAATGATGAAGACCTATTGTCATTTGTTTTATCCCTATTGATTGAGAGAGTGTTAGGATAAGTGTTTTAACATATGTTGTTAAAATACTTGGGTGTAGATTCTTTCAGATGTGACTTTTAATGACTACAATCGTAAGTCATATTTACTTGAATATATCGGACGAAATACTTAAGTTGTCAATCCTACTTTGTTGAGAATGGATAGTACTAAAGGATAGCAAGACTTGATAATACATCTATAACTTAAGTGTAAGTTATGACTTGATGTAAATCCTTATCGTCTTTAAGGATGACACATTACTTTCATGTTAACCAAAAGATGTAACATATATAGATACAAGACAATATCTATAGTCACAAGTTAGACTTGTGATTTTGATATTATATGTAATCTATGTAAGTAACAAGTCCAGATTAGTTAGGAAGTTGTCAACTCACCAAATAAGTGAAGCTAATGGATGAAGGATGAGTTAAGGATGGAAGAATGTAGTAACCGTGGGTAATGAGTACAAAACATTTGTGGTTAGGGACCCACGGATGGCAAGGAACCAAATAAAGGGTTCCTTCCTTTATGCATAAGGGTTCCTTGGGTGAGTTTTGTTTAAATTGAGTTTTTGGCGGGAAGTGGTTTCTTATTGGTTATAATGAGTAAAAATGGTCCTAATATGCTTAATGAATACTGAGGAAAATGTTTCTCACTAAAGTGAATGATTTGGTGGAGGAGTAGTGATTACGTTGGCATTACAAGATTTTGGAGATGGTGTTGGAGTAGCAAGGTTGAGGACGTTTGTATCTTTGATGGGTGAGGAAATGTTGAGTAATGAATCACTTGATGATGATGAGCTTAGTTGAATGGTTTTGTTGAAGAAACATGGTTTTACACTAATCCTAGCAGTTTTCCTAATAGGTCTAGATGATTCGGATGAGGTGTTGGATTTAGTCATTTCAAGACTTTGGTTAGCTAGAATTATAAGAATAAGAGACGTGATGGTGATGGTGTGAATTGGAAGTATGAATGTTGGTCAATTTATAGGAAGAACATGTTATGAAAAGTAGTGTTTGGATTTTATGTTGTTCCATATATATTTGGAGGTTCCTAATCATTTGGAAGAGTTCAAATCATTGGAAGTCAATCCAATGGAGTTGGGTGGAGTGAGAGACTAAGTTATGCACTAAGTACTATGTGATCATGGAAGATAATGTTCCACAGATTTGGAGGAACCAAAGGAAAGGTTCCTTCCTTGTAACAGAAAGGTTCCTTGGGTTAGTTTAGCCAAGTTTGAAATTTTGACGGGAGTGATGATCCTATTGTTAAAAGTGTGCTAAGAGGACTCTTAGAATTAGTGATAAATACTAACAAGCATGTAGGAAGCAAGTTTGGAACCTAAGGATTACTAGAAAAATTCCAAAAATTCAAAGATTAAAAAGTTTGCTGAATGTCTAGAGGAACCAATCGACAATAAGGGTGGAACCAAGTCTTTGGTTCCACCATATCCGTGGAGTCCCAGAATTGAGACAGAGTACTTTTTTCGAGGGTGAGACGTTTTCCAAATTTTCCAAAAATTCTTGGAACATAACCTTAAATTTATTATCTGATTAGAAAATGCATAAAATGGATATGGAAACACTCTTACCGTTAGACTTTGACCGAGGGCTAGCAAAATTCACTATACTTAGTGAAAATTTCCATATTCTTGAAATTTTGACAACATCCTAAATGTTGTCCACCTGCATATCCGTTAGTACAAGACATTGTCCAAAGATAACAAAAGATCCTAGAGATACTAATATCCATGAAACACATTGTTTAACTACCACATTGTTCAAATTTCAAGTTGTGCCAAACACTCCTTAACAAAGGACATTTATCGATTCCCAAAACCCATTCAAATATCCTAATTACACTTGGAACATATGCACCTAATTTTATGTGATAGATTAAAACCAAAAACACATATAACGCATGTTAGCATATAGATCAAGCCGAGGATTAAGATCTTACCATAAATGGAAATTAATCTAAACACCGAAGGTTGATAACACCAAAGTGTTATCGTCCAAACATGACATAATTAGTTAACATGATCAAACAAAGATGACTTTCTATCATATAGCACGACTCACAGTGTTGCAAAAATCGGCCTACAAGGCCGATTAATCTGCGATTACAAGCTGAATGGCCTTCGTCCTTGGAGCGAATTACAAGGTAATCGGCCGATTAATCGGCCTTGGACCTTGGAATCGATGATTAATCGGCCAAAAATCGCTACACGGCCCTCGACCGCCTCGGGACCGATTCACGATTTTTGCAACATTGACGACTCATTCATTAAACATCATAGTAGAAGCATATATATACCAAACACCATTTTAAAAGACTACTATATGTTTAAAAATGTAGTGACTCATTTAGACACTTGACCATATTTAAAGATACTTCATTAGCATCACTCAATACTAATTCCTAAGTGAATTAAGCAAAATAATCACTTAACATATGCAAAGAACAAAATCTAAGACTACAAGTAATACAAAAGCAATTTATCAGCTTGGTGCACAAGATCTAATCAAAAGTCCTATCAAAAAAGCAAATAGAATATCAAGGCAAGATTGACACTTATGTATCACAAATAAGCAAGTGTAATCTCAATTTAAAGCAAGCAAACAACATGTATGCAAACAACTAAAACAAGTAGTCGTATTAGCATAGCATAATTAGCCGAACATTCTTCATATTATATTCCGCTTCAATGGTAATTTGATACATGGATCGTGCTCCATTTTAAAAACCATTTGTTTTGAAAATAACAGCTACGAAGCTCTGATGCCAATTGTGAAATCGTAGAGAGGGGGGGTGAATACATTTCCGTTTAAAAATCTTTAAACTTGTTGTATCAAATATAGTATAAACCATTGTGTCAAGTAACGCCATTATTAGTCCGATTTTTTTTCTTTTCTAAAAACATCCATATGACAAATTTCCGATCAATTTTGTTGTAATATGAGAAATGCTAATAATAGTCGTATAACTAATATAAAGCATATGATATAACAAGTTGTCACACAAGCATAAACATCAAGTCACAACACAAACAATAATATAGGGCAAGTATAAAAGTAAAAGAAAAGAGCAAACTGAACACGAGGATTTATAGTGGTTCGGTCACGGATCTCCTTTCTGCCCTACTCCACTCCCCGAGTACCCAACTCGAGAGTTACTTCACTAGATCAACAAGCTCCCTTCTTGGCGGAGAAAACCTTACAGTCCTCGCTTACACTTTTTCCGGTACAAAGCTACAATCCGGGTTCTTTTACAAGGGTACAACCACTCCCGCTAGTTCTTTTACAAGGGTACAACAACTCCCGCTATGTTTTGTGGCCCAACATAAAAACCTTGTGTTTTATGGCACAAACACATAAACCATCTAATCTGTAATAATGAGTAAAATGATGATCCAAGACATAAATGTCTAATGGATATGAATGACTAATCTAAAAGAACTTCCATTGATAAACAGCCTTCAATGAATGAAGATCAAAAGTTCTCTAATCTTGTTGTGATGGATCTTCATATATGTATGCTTGTGGTGGATGATGATGGCAAGATCTCCAAGCTTCTTTGGTGGATCAAGATGTATGATATGCTTACAACAAGGATGAATGTTAGAAGCATTATGATCATGATAATAAGGGTGATTAATTGTGTTTTGTACATGGTTTTCTATTGATATAAGATCTATGCAAAGTGTAGAGAAAATTTGTGTTTTTCTTTTTCAAGTTCATCAACTAATAACAAAACCATGGGCTACTATTTATAGGAAAACAAGTAAAGAGGTTTTCCAAAACCATGTTCCAAAACTAACAAAGATATCTTCCAAATATCTTTTTATATCTATCCAAGATCTTACACAATCTTTCTATATATTCTAGTGTGTAAATCTACCTAAGATATTTACCAGATCTTCTAAAGTCAACTCATAAGATTCACATTCTAGAACATGATGATCCATGGAATGATGTAATTATACAATTTCTATTTTGATTAAAATGTATATCAAAGTAAACTTGTAAGTTACTAGAAAATGTATATATTAGTTTGCTATATGATATTTAGTAAGTTACTAAAAATGTTTTATGTTGTTATAAGACACAAATTTATAGATTGTAAGCTTACTAATATTGTCTAGACACCTAATGCGGCACTTATTCTATTTTATACCTAAAGTGCATTTTGACACCTAAAATACTTAAAGACTCTAAAAGTATTTTAAACATTCTAAATGGTTGATCAAGGGGTTTGATCATAATGCCACAAAACAAACATGTACGAACCTGTGTTGTAGCATACGAGGACTCGAGACGTTGAGAGGTGTTGAATGTATGTTGAGACAAAATATGATTACGAGTAACTTGTACATTTTACGTTATGTATCAAGTTATATGTTTGTCATCAATCAAAACAAATGAGACTGTATAGATTAAATATCATAATATTTGCACTAACAGTTTGGTTAATCTTTTAAGACATCCATTGCATTGTGTTTCCAAATTCTAAACCAATCTGGTAGAAAGCTTAGTGCTGCTAGTACATCACTGGGATCGACAATACATAACCCAACCAAGTAGTTAGTCTGCTAGAAGAAATATTAGTGCTGCTAGTACATAACTACGATCAACAATACATAAACATGTTCATAAACATACACATGTGGCACAAACTACCACTAGACACAACATTAAAATTCTGTTCGACCTGTATAAACTAAATTGTTCCAAAACATGCCATCCCAAGCCATAAGATAAACAAAATAAACAGAACAACCTTCACCATTGCCTTGTGCGGACCTTGATCATTCCCTCCTCATTTGGAATCAACCTCCTCATCTGCTTCTATTGCCTTCTGATGAGTGTGTAAATACTCATCATTTTTGTCTTATCTGAACTGCAAAAACATTCAGAAACACTCAGAAATGCATCAAAATATAGAAAATATTCCAGGATTGTGTTTTATATGTTTCAGATGCAAAACGATTAAAAACAGATGAAAAACGAACAAAGTTTGCATAATTGGTAGTTTCAGTCCCTCAACTTTCAAAACTTGTCAAATTTAGTCCCTAGGCATTTGTTTTGTAAGAAAAGTCACCAAAGGTCCTTTTGTAATCACAAGTTTTCATAATTAGTCCATTGGTGAAAAATTTCAAAAGTTTACAAGTTTGGTCCCTTTACTTTCAAAATTGGCAGAAATGGCCCCTGAGCAATTATTTTGGATGGAAAAGTCAATTATGGTCCCTGTATTATTGAACTTTGGCAAAAATAGTCCTTGGGGTGAAGAGTTTGGATAAATTTCAAGTTTGGTCCCTGCAGTTTGGAATTTGGCAAAATTGGTCCCCAGGAGATTTAAATTTGGAAAATCAACAAACAAAGGGCCCATGGAATTACAAGATGGCAAGAATAGTCCTTGGGATATCTTTGGAAAATGTGCATTTTCAGCCCTTTCATTTTTAGATTTTTGCATGTATGGTCCTTGTGAAATACTAAACCAAACGGACCTATTTGTAAATCATCCTAGCCCAAAATAAAACATAAACCCAGCCACCCTTTATAATCCAACCAACTACATCCTAATCCACTATACCCCAGCCCATCACCACAAGCCCAAAGCCAAAACAACCTACTCCCGTTTTTATTATTTCACCCCAGTCAAACACCTCGTTGACCATCTCCCTCCCAACTTGCAGCCTGCCATAGCCTGCCATCATCTCATCATCACCACCACCCTCACCTCTACAACACTCCACTCCTACCCCTACACTCACTTTCCACCACAACCCTCCAAAATATACCCCCTGCCATAAGCCAACTGCCCAATTGCAAGTATACCCATTTCCCGCCAAAATTTAATCAAACGGCTGGGATCCATTTAACTCATCCAATGGCTCAAAAACAAAGTGGGAAAGATAAAGGAAGTACCCAAGTCCTATAAAAAGGAAGAAAAGGCCAGGAAGACCAAGTAGTCAGTAGTAATAGTTTTAGTGTAGTTGTAGAGTAGTTACAATGTCAATTTGAATGTAAAATTAATCCTATGTTGTACTCAGTAATTTAGAAGGTTTGTAATATCATTTTTAGTTTAATCAAATCCTGTTTTACTTATCTATTTCAGAACCTTTTCAAGTTTATGCCATTTTCTATTGAAAATCTCAATTGTACTTGTAGTAGTTCAAATTTGTTAGACAGTGTTCATTTAAGCTTATTTTAGCTTATTTATAAGTTTTCTTAAGTTTTTAAATCATCTAAATCAGCTTCCATTTATAATAGTAAAAATACAAAATAAAATCAAAATAAAATAAAAAAAAATAAAAATCCAAGAAGAAGAACTAGAAGCAGTGAAGCATGGTAGATTTTGGAATAGCAGTGGTGTTAGTGCCTCAAGGGAGGCTGTAGGACAGGTTAGTGTAGTTGTACTTGGTTGAAGATCACACTGGATCAACTTGTGAGCAATTTTTCATATTTTTAAGTACTTTAATGTAGATTAACTTATATGTATTTATCTCTGTGTTTCTAGGTTTATTGGTGCATGATTAGTTCATATTTAGCTTAAGTTGTTTGCTTGTCCATTAGGATGCCCTAGTTACTCAATTTCACTTTTGCACTGCCATTTTAGCTTGTTTAGGATTATTGGTAATTTGTTGTTATTTTTGGTGTTTGATTGTTCATTTTAACTTATTATATCATAGCAGGACCTGCATAACCAGTTTCATGGTAAATTACTTTCATTTGCTTTGATTATCCAAAAACGGTACCCAATAAAGGGTGTTTGGTTCTGATTGGTTTTAGCTGTGGGAGTGGTCATTTGGGTTGTTTCTCTGTACAATTAGTTTTCTTAGGTCATATTAGAGCTAGGTATAGCAATGATGCGTGAGAATTGCACCAGGCTTTACCTCTCGAGGGATATCGAGAAGCTTACAACCCCCACCAGGCAGTGTACCTGATCGTTGTAGTATAGTATAGTGACAAGTACCGGGGGATTGATCGTTCAACTCAGGAATAGTGTCGCTAGGATTAGAAAGCCTAAAAACTAGGTCTAGAGGTGAGGATGATTCTTTTTGTATTTTTATATTTTAATAAAAACAAGTAAAAAATCTCGGGTTTTAGAGGAGTGGGTGGAATTAGTTGCTATTCAACTAACCGAATAACTAAGATGCAATCAAAATAAAATAACAAAAATGAAAATAAAACTAATTTAACTAGTGGTGTGAACAATAGATGGGAGAATTGTGTTTACTTAGATTTCACTACTCCCTAGATATCTTTTACAGGTTAATTGTTTGTTACAATTGCGTGGATGACAGGTTATATTCCTTAATACCATTCGTGGGGTGCGTACGTACTTCCCCTTCTCTATAAGCTCCTACTTCACTCCTATGTCGAGCGTGCAAGAAGCTCCTAACATGGGATCACTAGAATTCGCTCATGCATTAAATACAACCATAAAAACCTTAGTACGCATTGGTTCATGTTTCTTAAGACGTTCAAGCAAGTTACACTATGGAAGTCTACCATTTTTCTTAAGCCTAACATCGAAATCATTAATCCATTACAACTATAAACAAGCAATCAACCTATAATCAACATCTAGGTTTCATTACATCTAAGCAAACACACAAGAGATCTAGCCTAGCATGTTAAAATCAAGACAAACGTAAGATATATACAAACAACACATAGACATATTGAATGAATTGAAATGATACTTATCTCAATTGAACATGAAGGGTTTCAAGGGGTGAAAACCCTTGAAAATACTGTTAAAAATGAGCTAGGGTCTATTCAAGTCGACCCTAAAATTCTCCTCCCTTTAGAATGAAAATTACAAAGACTATATATATATTTTCTAAGGTGACGGCGTCGAGAAGAAACTTCTGACGCCGCCGCCAAAAATATAATCGGATTGCCTAGATCCAGATCTAACGCCGTCATGTGTATTGCTGTTCTGGGCCGTCACCACTTTTACTCTTGACGGCCTTGATTTGACGCCGTCACATTTCCACTGGACCGTCACCATTTTTGCTCTTGACGCTGTCATCAAGTTGCTCTTGACGCCGTCAGGTACTGTTCCCAGCAAGGAAAATTAAGACTTTGCCGTTTTCTTCACTTTTATGCTCAAAAAACGTCCAAAATGCTTCCTTTTCTAGAATTCACTCCCAAAGTACCTAAAATCACAAAAGGAACAATTTAGGGCAATATTTGATCAAATAAATTCAAATTCCAGCTTAAATGACCCCCTAAAAACGGATCATTTTTCGCCTCATCATATACCCTTACACTTGAGATTTGCTTGTCCTCAAGCAAATGTGCTTTTATTCTAGTCAAAATAGAAATTAGGGGTCTTTTAACACTAATATAAAAGTAATTACAACAAATAATCGTTCCACTAAAGACCAAAGACAAGCACGGAGGTCATACACTAGCACCTCACAAAATAGTGTTTAGATACTCACATCTCTCGGGTGTAATAAAGTAAATATCACAATATGTAAATGGAAAACATCTCTCACTACCTGTCATAGCAAAATAGATTACCATAGGCTTGGGAAAGGATCAAACCTCCACCACTTGGCGTAAGCACCTAGGATAAACTAACAAAGAGGTCTTTTTAAAGGTTATAACGTTAGGTGTAGGGATATGGAATACACGGTTTTGTTGGATATAGGCAATCTTTACTGGTGGCGAGTTAATCATCTTGGTTAATTACATGTACAATATGGCGTTGCTAAGCCAAGACTAGACTCAACTTAAGCTAATAAATGAAAAATAACAAAAACATAAAATAAACATAGAATGAAACGGGATGGTAGTCCGTATGTTTTTCTCTTTTCTTTTTCTATTTTTTTTTTCTTTTTTCTATTTTTTTTTCGATTTTTTTTTTTTTTTTTTTTTTTTTTTTTTGCATACACTCTCACCCTACCATCCAAAATAATACATCATAGGGAATGTACATTCCCCTTACACTTAAATTTTTAAATACTTTACAATAAACTAATCTAATGACTCGAATTAAGATAATCAAAACACTTGGAGTACTTTTAAGATAAACGCACATATGGGGGTAATAATATTATGTTCTTCCCCATTACTCCATAACATAAGTACTTTACCCATGAGTCCCAATCGTCCCAAAACAATATGTACAAGGATATGACTCGATTTAGCAACCATGTAATCAATTAGATAATTAACTAAGGGTTTAAACATGTAACAATAATGCACTAAAGATGAGTGCATACACGGAAGGCTAAGGCGATTTGGGTGTACATTTAAGTGGGGTGTAACAAATTCTTCCTTTAAGTAAGATACTTAAAGTTAGAAATGAAAAGATAGGCTCGGAGGGGTGTACTAGGGGTTTCGTGTACTAAAAATGAGTACAACGCTAAGGGTGTGGGAAAAATTAGTTGACTTAACTAGCCAAGTAATATGACTTAAATGGTCAAGTAATTATGATAAGGGTTTAACACAAGGGTGATCCTAATGCCTCTTATCATGTAGTAAATCCTACTACACGAATGTAGTCGCACTAGCGGTCTCGGGATGCATCACTAACGCAAGTTCTAGAATCTAAATGCTAACGGTACACTCATAAGCACTAATAGTAAATGCTTTTCCTATCAAATCTAAAGGCGAACCTCACATATTTGGGTGGAAAATTTTTTTGAATGGTACGGTTTTGTGCTAGTCATACAATCTCCTATCCATGAGACGCTTACTAAGGCTAAAGTTTCACTACTAAATGTTGTAAAAAAAATTTTAATTGGCGCTAAAATTACACTACCAAGTATTTCTCATAGTTTTATTACACATCTACCATCAAACAAACAAACTCAAGTGAAAGTGTATCCTATGAGGTATCATCATTTTACCCTCCCCTTACACTTAGGATGAACATTGTCCCCAATGTTCAATTAAAGAATGTAAAAGTAAAATAGGTAAAAGAATGAAATCAATTGCTCCCCTGATTCGCTCGGTATGGATAGTGTGGTAACAAGGTTAGATCTTCCTCTAAGAAAATGAACAATCAAAGTTTCCCTTCCAGAAATATAAATCATCTTCTTTTCATATATAACCTGTTAAACCTGAGAAAACAAACAAGGCAACCTCGCGTAAAATCGGCGGCAATTTATATATACTAATAAATCCTAGAAAACAAAGTAAGATATAATCTTGTGGAATGAATGTTTGCAGATTCCCTGGAGTTTATAAAACTAAAGATTCAACAAAAACTTTAAGACTCCGTTAGAAAAACAAAACTAGCAAAATTTCCAGAATTTTACACATGACGCCGTCAGGAATTTCTTCCTGACGCCGTCAGAAGTGATCGGCAGAAATTCTTACATTAAGTTTCCGGAAAATTTCTGGAAAACTTATGTCATACTTCCTGGAAAATCCTGCAAAACATCATTATGACTCGATACAAGCATTTGACTCTAACAAATACGAATATACATGTTCATTTAATATTGTGGAGAATCATGATCAATGTTGTTTCTTAAAAACATATTTGGGGTTTCCCCTTACACTTATCTTTTACGAAATACCTTTGGATGAAGTTAAGACAAGGCCAAACGACAAAATAAAGTATTTTCACCATTTTATTTTGAAACATGATCTACCAACAATAAAAATAAAGCATGCATACGGAAACAAATAACAATCAAACAAAATAAAAAAAAAATACAAAAATCATGGGTTGCCTCCCAAGAAGTGCTTTTCTTTATTTACGAGTCTTGTAGCTAGACTCAAGGTCATGGGTTATTACGTGACCTCATCGTCAAATGTTACATCCTCCTCACTAATCATTTCATTACTATTTTCTTGATAATGTTTTACACATTGTATGTTGACAGTAAATTCTCTACTTTCATCGTCTAGTAACACAACAGCTCCAGTTTAGAGGAACTTTTCACCGTAAATGGCCCATACCATCTAGACTTGAGTTTCCCTGGAAATAACCTTAACCAAGAGTTATACAATAGGACTTTGTCCCCTTCTAAAAATTCCTTAGGTTTCTTAATTAGTTGGTCATGCCATCTTTTTGCCCTCTCCTTATATGTAATGGAAGACTCATACGCTTCTAACCTTACCTCATCAAGCTCGTGTAGTTGCAAGAACCTATTTGTTTCGGCAATTGTATAATCTAAATTACATGCCTTAAGCGCCCAATAAGCCTTATGTTCTAATTCTACCGGAAGGTGACATGCCTTACCATACACCATGCGGAACGGGGTCGTTCCAATAGGTGTCTTGTAGGCAGTTCGAAATGCCCATAAGGCCTCATCGAGTTTAAATGACCAGTCTTTTCTATTCTGACTAACCGTTTTTTCTAGTATTCTTTTAATAGCCCTGTTCGTGTTTTCGACCTGGCCATTGGTCTGTGGGTGATAGGCGGTGGAAAATCGATGGGACACTTCGTATCTCCTCATGACCTTTTCCATTTGCGCATTACAAAAGTGGGTTCCCCTATCACTGATGAGAGCTTTAGGAATTCCAAACCTAGCGAACAGCTTTTTCAGGAAATGAATAACTACCCTGGCATCGTTGGTCCTAAGGGCTTGTGCCTCCACCCATTTTGAAACATAGTCGATGGCAACTAAAATGTATTCATTCCCTCCTGAAGATGGAAAGGGTCCCATGAAGTCAATTCCCCAGACATCGAAAACCTCACATACTTGTATAAAATTCTGAGGTGCTTCATCCCTATTTGATATGTTCTCGTCCCGTTGACATGCATCGCATGCTTTTACCATTTCTTTGACATCATAGAATATTGTGGGCTAATAGAATCCCGCGTCGAAAATCTTTTGGGCGGTGGTGTTTATCCCATGATAGCTCCCAGAGGGGCAGAGTGACATTCTCTCATGATTTTTACTGCCTCACCTCCTGAAACACAACGTCTGATTATTTGATCAGGACATCTTCGGAATAAAAATGGTTCATCCCAGAAGTAGTATTTTAGTTGGGCAAAGAACCTTTTCTTTTCGTATTTAGTCATGTGTTCCGGAATGAGTCTGCTTGCGAGATAGTTAGCAAAATCAGCGTACCAAGGCTCAGAATCTGTCATTGACATGAGTTGTTCATCAGGAAATGAATCCCGAATCTCGCTTCTATCATGCTCATCAAGGGGATTTTCAAGACGAGATAGGTGATCAGCAGCCAAATTCTCTGCCCCCCTTTTATCACGGATTTCAACGTCAAATTCTTGTAACAACCGGATCCACCGAATTAGTCGTGGCTTAGCATCTTGCTTAGCAAAAAGATATCGGGGAGCCGAGTGATCGGTGAAAATGACTGTCTTTGAAAGGACAAGATATTGACGGAATTTATCGAATGCGAACACTACGACTAATAATTCTTTTTCGGTGGTGGAGTAATTCTCTTGAGCAGGGTTCATGGTTTTGCTAGCATAGTAAATAGGTTGGAATAGCTTGTCATGCCTTTGGCCTAATACAGCTCCGACAGCATAATCGCTAGCATCGCACATGATTTCAAAAGGTAACTCCTAGTTGGGTGTAACCATGATTGGAGCTTGCGTGAGCTCCTTTTTCAGGAGATCGAATGCATCCTTGCATTCTTGAGAGAAATCGAAAGGGGCATCCTTCATCAGCAATTGAGTCATTGGCCGAGCTATTTTGGAGAAATCTTTAATGAATCTCCGATAGAACCCGGCGTGGCCCAAGAAGCTGCGTATTGCTTTAACAGTCGTAGGATAAGGTAATTTAGATATAGCTTCCACTTTAGCTTGGTCCACCTCAATCCCATTCCCCGAGACCTTATGTCCTAACACAATCCCTTCTTTCACCATGAAATAACATTTTTCCCAATTTAACACCAAGTTGGTTTGCTCACAACGTTTGAGCATTTTTTCTAGATTAGCAAGACAGTGGTCGAAAGAGTTCCCGAAGACTAAAAAGTCATCCATGAAAACTTCCATGCTGTCTTCCATTCGTTCGTGAAAGATTGCGGTCATGCATCGCTGAAAAGTGGCGGGGGCGTTACACAGCCCAAAAGGCATTCTTTTGTAGGCGAACGTTTCATAAGGGCAAGTAAACATGGTTTGCTCTTGGTCCTCAGGTGCTATGGGGATTTGGAAATATCCCGAGAATCCATCCAAGAAACAGTAGTACTCGTGCCCAGATAATCTCTCCAACATTTGGTCAATGAATGGTAAGGGAAAGTAATCTTTCCTTGTAGCATCATTGAGCTTGCTATAATCGATGCATACCCGCCAGCCAGTAACCGTTCCCTGGGGTACCATCTCACCCTTGTCGTTCTTCACCACATTCATTCCTCCTTTCTTTGGTACAACCTGTACAAGACTAACCCACGGGCTATCCGAGATTGGGTAAATTAATCCTGCATCCAGAAGTTTGATGACTTTTTTCTTCACTACTTCCTTAATGTTGGGATTCACCCGCCTCTGGGGTTGCACGGTAGGTTTATAATTTTCTTCCATAAGAATCTTATGCGTGCAAAAAGTTGAGTCAATCCCCTTAATGTCGGCTACACTCCATGCAAGCACTCCCTTATATTTCTTTAGGACTTCTAAGAGCTTACCTTTTTGTTCATGTTCGAGGGAAGAGTTTATGATTACCGGCAGTTGGTCTTCTCCCTGAAGGAAGGCATACTCTAGGTGGTTAGGGAGTTCTTTAATATCTAGCTTAGGGGGTTCGATAATAGAAGGCTTAAGCTTGTTTTCGGAGTTCGAGATGTTCAGTGGTCTCCTGTCTAGGGTAGAAGGAGACTGCTCCAACATCCTCCATCTTTTCTACCTCCAACAAGGGGAAAAAACTCTCATCCCGTAACCAGCCTTCCTCGATCTGTTCATCAACACAGTCATCAATGACATTCGTGAGTTCATCGACCTCTCCAATGAAATAGAGCCGGTTAGCTGCTTCGAGAGAGAGGTCCATAATGTCTTTAATGTCGAAGGTTAAGCTATCGATTTCTACTCGTAAGGTTAACTTGCCGTCATGAACATCAATGACTGCACGAGCGGTAGCAAGAAATGGTCTCCCTAAGATGATGGGTACCAAGTCATCCTCCTCCATCTCCAAGATTACGAAGTCAACTGGGAATTTGAATTTTCCAACCTTGACTAGCACATTCTCGCATATCCCTACGGGGTATTTGACTGATCTATCGGCTAGTTGGACGTTCATACGGGTAGGCTTTAATCCGGAGTATCCTAGTTTAAGGAACATGGAGTGAGGCATGAGGTTGATACTCGCCCCTAAATCGGTAAGAGCATTCTTTATTGATAGAGATCCTATGGAACAGGGCAAGGTGAAGCTGCCTGGATCGTCTACCTTTTTTGGTAGCCCTCGATAGGTCACCACCGAACATTCTTCCCCCAAAGTCACAAGACCCTCGAGTTTCTTTCGGTTAGCGAGCAATTTTTTAAAGTATGTGCTATACTTTGGCATGTGATAGCAAGCATCAAGGAGAGGTATGGTGATCACTGAGTCTTTTAGATATGACAAGAATCTTTTATTATCGTTCTTAGTTTTCTGGTTTTTTAGTCGGGATGGGAATGGGATTCTCACAGGTTGGTTAGGTGGAGTCGATGGGGATAGGGTCGCCAAGGGAGGTTGTTCGGGAGCCTTGCTGCTCACATCACCCTCCTCCTCGCGAGGCTTGCTTGGATCGAGGGTGATAGGATGTGAGCTCGGGTAAGGGGGTCCTTGGTTGTTGTTCCAGCTCGAGTGGTTATCGCGAGCATGGGGTCTTTTTGGCTTACTGATGGCCTGTCCTGGTTATCAAGGGTGGAGTTAAGCTTGTTGAACCATTCTTCGATGTCATTCTGTTGTTCATCGACGAGCTCACCAAGACCTTTTAATTGCAAGCCTTTTTCTTGAGTGAAGTGACCAAGGTCATCTTCAAAAGTGCTCCTGATTTTATATTCAGGGCCTTCCTCTCTTTCTTTTCTCTTCACCAGATTTCCCCAAAGGGTGTAATCGTCGTTTTGGTAAAAAGGCAAGAGGGAGGGGTCAGCGTAGATGTCACCCCCTGACAAGCACGCATGTTGAGTCGTGGGTTCTCCTCCGCATTCCTCTACCTCGTGTGGGCCCCCACAGTAGTCGCAGATTAAGTAAGGATTTGAAAGTTGTTTAAGTAATTGCGACCCAGCTAGGTATTCCATTCTTTTGTGAATTTTTCTTAGCCGGTCTGAAGATGTTGATGTGATTTCAGACATGCTAGCAGTCAACTCAGGTTCATCCCAAGTGTTATCCTGGTCTTGAGCATATTCCTCAATCCTATTCCATCCTTCCTCGGCACTAAGATTGGCTAATCTCCCTTTTCTAGAATTGTTGATTCCGTTCCGGTCATTTGAGGAGACATTGTCGTAGAAGATTTGGACCAGAAGCCAGAGTTCGATGCCATGATGGGGAACTTGTCTTATTAAATCTTTGAATCTAATCCACGATTTATGGAAGGGTTCGTCCTTCCCTTTTCGGAAGCGGAGGATCCTATCCCTAAATGCTGAGATTTTCCCTGCTGGAAAGAACTTCTCATAAAATTTGGATATGAGTTGCTCCCATGTGAAAATTGATTCAGAGGGAAGTTTATCATACCACTCTTTGGCTTTTTCGTAAAGGGTGAAAGGGAAGAATCATAATCGGGACGTGTTTCAAGTAGCCCCATCCGTATGGAGGGTGTCTACTATTTTCAAGAAGTCCTTGATGTGTTAAATCGGGTCATCATCATCTAGTCCACAAAACTTGCACACACTTTGGACAAGCCAGACATCGGGCGTACGCAAGACCTCATTGGTGTGTTCGTTTGGGAAGACAATGGCGTTTGAGAAGCCACGAGGATTTGGGGAGGAGTAGTCCTTAAGGCGCTTAGAAATGGGAGTTTTGGGGGTACTCATATCGTTGTTGGATTGGGAGCTAGGGGTTGTAAGGTGATTTTCTGAATTTTCTTCAGACAGGGGTGCATCAAAATCGATGGGTATGCTGGATGGTTCAGGTGTTGAGAGAGATCGTCTAAACCTACGCACTTCCCTATCAGGTTCTGCATAAGGCAAAACAAGGTTTCTAGCGGAACTACGACTCCTAGTGACTCGAAGGTTAGAGTATTCGTCGTTTGCCATGATGGCGAATGGTGGAGGTTACGAACAAAGACACGAAGAAATAAGATAGACTAAAGAAAACTTAAAAATAAAAATAAAATCTTACTAGAAAGAAATCTAGCAAGTAGACCTAAAAAAAAAAAAAAAAAAATTCTAACCTAGACAATAACTATTCCTCGGGCTGCAGTGCCAAAAACTTGATGCGTGGGAATTGCACCAGGCTTTACCTCTCGAGGGATCTCGAGAAGCTTACAACCCCCACCAGGCAGTGTACCTGATCGTTGTAGTATAGTATAGTGACAAGTACCGGGGGATTGATCGTTCAACTCAGGAATAGTGTCGCTAGGATTAGAAAGCCTAAAAACTAGGTCTAGAGGTGAGGGATGATTCTTTTTGTATTTTAATATTTTAATAAAAACAAGTAAAAAATCTCGGGCTTTAGAGGAGTGGGCGGAATTAGTTGCTATTCAACTAACCCAATAACTAAGATGCAATCAAAATAAAATAACAAAAATGAAAATAAAACTAATTTAACTAGTGGTGTGAACAATAGATGGGAGAATTGTGTTTACTTACATTTCACTACTCCCTGGATATCTTTTACAGGTTAATTGTTTGTTATAGTTGCGTGAATGACGGGTTATATTCCTTAATACTATTTGTGGGGTGGCGTACATACTTCCCCATCTCTATAAGCTCCTACTTCACTCCTATGTCGAGCGTGCAACAAGCTCCTAACATGGGATCACTAGAATTCGCTCATGCATTAAATACAACCATAAAAACCTTAGTACGCATTGGTTCATGTTTCTTAAGACGTTCAAGCAAGTTACACTATGGAAGTCTGCCAGTTTTCTTAAGCCTAACATCGAAATCATTAATCCATTACAACTATAAACAAGCAATCAACCTATAATCAACATCTAGGTTTCATTACATCTAAGCAAACACACAAGAGATCTAGCCTAGCATGTTAAAATCAAGACAAGCGTATATTCAAACAACACATAGACATATCGAATGAATTGAAAGGATACTTATCTCAATTGAACATGAAGGGTTTCAAGGGGTGAAAACCCTTGAAAATACTGTTAAAAACGAGCTAGGGTTTATTCAAGTCGACCCTAAAATTCTTCTCCCTTTAGAATGAAAATTACAAAGACTATATATAGATTTTCTAAGGTGACGGCGTCAAGAAGAAACTTCTGACGCCGTCAACCCGCCGCCAAAAATATAATCGGATTGCCTAGATCCAGATCTGACGCCGTCATGTGTATTGCTGTTCTGGGCCGTCACCACTTTTACTCTTGACGGCCTTGATTTGACGTCGTCACATTTCCACTGGACCGTCACAATTTTTGCTCTTGACGCCGTCATCAAATTGCTCTTGACGCGGTACTGTTCCCAGCAAGGAAAATTAAGACTTTGCCGTTTTCTTCACTTTTATGCTCCAAAAACGTCCAAAATGCTTCCTTTTCCAGAATTCACTCCCAAAGTACCTAAAATCACAAAATGAACGATTTAGGGCAAAATTTGATCAAATAAATTCAAATTCCGGCTTAAATGACCCCCTAAAAATGGATCATTTTTCGCCTCATCAACCAACTAGTTTACACATTTAGCATAAATAGTCAAAATCAACTAGAATATCTCATAACTTTGTACTGTTGAAGTTTTTAGATCCATAAATCCCCATATCAATGCATAAGTTGCTATAGTATCCTAAGTTCATCTCATTCTAGCTTATATTAACATATTCAGTCAGTAGATCAAGCTTAAAATCCAAAAAAGTCAACTTAGGCAAAATACTCAAAAGTTTAAATTTGAACCCTTGGGCAGAATTCCCAAAATTGCATGAATTGTTTTGATTTTTGTGTGTGGATTCAGGATTTGTGCTTTTCGCATATTCATATCCACAAGCTGAACTTTAGGAATCTATAGTTTCTTCATTTTTAAGATTTTTTAATGGCTTATTTAGTGGCTCAAACAGGGCTGCAGGCCTAAGCATTGCCCTGCACCACCACTGTCTCACCACTGCCCCAACTTGCAGAGGCCCCACAAGGCACCTCAGTGGGCCCAACTAGGTGTTCTTGGGTCCCTTAAGTAGCTCTACTAGCCCTCTATATGGTTCAACCATTGTTTTGAGCCAAAGGTGCCTTGCCCCCTATTTTGGCCATCAAAGTCTGTCCCATTTTCTGTGTGAAACAAGTGCTTATTTTTGTGCTTATTTGCTTATCAGTGGTACCCTATTGTTGTTTCTTGCTTATTTCAGTCCACCTAGCTAGTTTAGACCATAATATACCCCTGTGGACCCCACAAAAGCTTATTTCAAGCAAAAGTCAATTGTTTTAGCTTTTCATGTCCATATTGCTTATTTAAGTTCTAGAAAAGTTTTTTTTCACAAAAGTTCTTTGTTTTTGAGTATCAAATAGTTTTCCAAAAGAAAAACCAGAAAAATCCAATTTTAAATTAAGTGATAGCTTCTATTTAATATAAATTATCTTTTTAATTTTCCTTTTTAGCTTTTTATTAAGTAATTTGCATTTTTATATTTTTCTTAATTTTCTTTTATATTAAAGAATTTTTAGTAATTTTTCCGGAATTTTATATTGTCATTTAGTATTTATTAGATTTAATATTATTTTTATTGATTATTAATTAATATTTAAGTATTAAATAGCAAAATTAGTTTTTATTAAGCACAACCTAGTTTTTATATTTTTCCTAGCTTTTATATAATATAAATTACTTTTAGGAATTTTTCCATAATTTTTACTGTTCATCTTCTATTTTTTATAATTTAATTAGTTTAAGTAGTAATTAATTATTAATTAGGATAATAATTAGTAAAATAATTTAAAAATACATAATATAAACTTTTTATATTTTTCTAGGATTCCTGTGATGGTTAATTAGTTTTATAAATATTTTTCTAATTGTCTAAGTCATATTAGTATTATTAGTAATTTAGATTAGTTTAATTAGTTTAATTAATATAGTTAGTAATTAATTAATATTAAATACACAAAAAGACAAAAATATATATTTTTAGTCTCTAAATTTAATTTAAGTCATTTTAGAATTTTAAAAATTAATTTGCAATTTTCTAGTATAAATTTGTAATATAAATCCTTTTAGTTTAAGTTAAATAGTTTTAATTAAATAATAGTTTTTATTTAATAATTAATATTAAATAATAAAATAATCAAAAAAGTATTTTTCTTTCTAATTTAATTTTCTTTTAATATTAAGTTTATAAAAGTTTCATTTTTACCCCCTGTAGTTGTAATTTGTGCAAATCTCACCTTTTTCTCTGTCTATAATCATTTATGATTATTAATTTGTTTACTTTTTATTATATCTGTGTTTCTGTAATTGTTAATACTGTTTTATTATCTTAATACCAAGCAATCAGTAGTGTAATCAAATCCAAATCTATATCTGATTACTGTCCTCAGTATCACTCATTCCCATAAACGTTTCAAAATGCCATTTCAATCTCGTCGGGACATAACGACCCGGGGAAACTCTATACTATCCACGGAGATTGGATCTAAGTTGTTTGACTTTGTTGACCATTCACTTGGTCAATTTAAGTTGACCATTCAGGCTCAATCAATTTTTGGCGCCGCTGCCGGGGAGGTTGTTGCGTGTTTCAAAACGTTTTAGGTTTAGTGGTTTCCAAAACTCTCCGTGTACAAATCTCACCACTCTTGTAAAAAGTTTTTTGTAAAAACCCAAAAGAACTTGAACCAAATGTTGCCGGGGAGATTGTTGCTTGCTTTCTTTTGCACGAGTAGAGGGTATTTTGGATGGTGCATTTGGTGCACTAGGAGATGAGCATTGAAGTTGAGGTGATGGGGTTGTGTTGTCATCTTTGGTTAAGTCAATGAAGAGTTGTTTAGGAGTGATGATGAGGATTTTTTTTGTTTCTTTGATGTTTTGGAAATGGAAGTTTTTGGTGAAGCCATGGTGGATTATGGTGATGTTTGTTGGAGGAAAAGGATGAGACGAAGGTGTACTTGGGTGATGAGATGGATGGTTGGTTATTATGATGTGGTTTGTGAAAGGGTTCATTTGAGTGAACATGAGGTTTGTGTATCATGAAGTATGGTTTGACCTTCATGGGTTAAGTTGTAGTGGTGATGACACACTTTGTAGAGTGTAGGGAATGGTTTCATGGTTGAATCTTTTTGTGAGGATGACTAGATGGAGTTATTGGTGAGGATGGGAGATGAGTATCAAGTGGTGTGATTGGTGAGAGTGAAATAGCGATGTTCACGGAAGGGATGCCTTGGTTTTTCATTTCACTTTGGTGGTTTGAGAATGTAAAGGTTATGAGGTTTGAGTGTAAGATAGAAGGGTATGGGTGAGTAAAGGTTATGAGATTTTAGTGTGTAAAGATTATGAGGTTTGGTTTTGGGCAAGTCCAACTCTTTAGGCAACTATGCATGTATTATCTTAATGGAATATGCATGAAAAGTATATAGGCAAATAAACATGTAATATAATTACAACTACGCATGCATGCACACTTAATAAAGTAATAGATCAAGCAATTAAGGTATTCTACCTAACATGACTAACTTAGTGCAAGGGCAAAAGCAACTAATGAGTGAGACACTAGTGATGGAACAAATGTGATAGTGTAATTCTTGATTTTGTTCTAGTGTAAGCCTATATGAAACAAATACGGAGTTAAGATCGTTTCGACTCCTATAAAAGAAAAACAAATTTTCCTAAGAAACGATCCTTGATCTCCTTGATTTAGCTTTGCTCACTTCTAAATGTCATGTATATGT
The DNA here is from genome assembly GCA_030686995.1 of Artemisia argyi. Taxonomy (NCBI): domain Eukaryota; kingdom Viridiplantae; phylum Streptophyta; class Magnoliopsida; order Asterales; family Asteraceae; genus Artemisia; species Artemisia argyi. Next base: position 78,666,827 of record CM060677.1, read on the forward strand.
ATATATTGGATTATATAACGAGAGTGAGACTATTGTGTATGGTTTGATAGAAAAACGTTTTTATCATTATTCAACAATGAGTTCTCCTAAACGTGAGAATGATTTTAAAAATTGAATTGGGGTTTCCTTTAAAAACATATTGATGCAATAACAAAATATCCCAATTCCTGATTTTGTGCAAAATAGAATCCTAGACTCAGATTAGTGAAAAAGTAGAGAAAACTTGGAAATTTATTTCTCAGATGGTCGGCCCCTTAAAGTGAGGCCGGTCCCCTTAATTTTAAGGGGGGCGCCCTTATGAATTTAAGGGGTCCGCCCATCAGACAGAAAAGAAATTTTCAGAACTTTGATTTTTCAGAAGATTATAAGTATTCCAATAATTTAATCAATTTGCCCCATCATTCCTAATCCTAAACGCAAGTGATTAAATAGTTCATGCTTAAGGGGTTTGTTAAACATATCGGCAATGTTATCTTCCAAAGCTACCTTTTCTACATAACCTATGATCATAAGTAATTGATGAAGTTGTTCTACATGTTTGATGTAGGAGTGTTGAATAGGGTATATCCTAACTTCTATAGCTCCTTTGCTGTCGCACACTTATCTAACTTAATGCCAATGTCTACGAGAGCTTGTTTCATCCATAGTTTTCTAACACGAGAAATCTAATCTTACTTCTATGTTAATAATTAATCCACTTGACTCATTTCACTTCATCACCATGAGTTTTCTACTAGTGGACATAGAAGATTTCCATTTTCTATGTTGTTCGACAACGAACAATTTTATTATAATCCTAGGAAAGCCAACTAAGAGGGGTTCATAATGCGTAAGTAAGTAAGTATAACTAGCTATATAACTAAGCATTAATCTAACTAGTTGTTAATCTAAGAATATAAATTTTAACGATGAACTTAAAAGAAACACGTACCTTTTAGTCTTCAATAAATTTTCTTCAAACACTTCAAGATGCCATGTTGACTTATAGAAGCCATTTGTAGATGAGATACCAATATTTTCCAAAAGTGACAACTTAGCCACTTGGTTCCCATGGTCTCATTGGTCCAAAGTTGTTTGAACCAAACATGGTTTGCAATTGACTAGAATGCATGTATGGTGGAAGTATTCCCCATGGGCTAAAGCTTGGTTGATGTGGATAAATCCACATTGGGTGACTATTATTAGAAAAGTTTTGTCTACCTTGATTTCTCCTATGTTGAGGGGTTTTAGACCGAGGATGAGGATTATTTGGTCTATTTGGAGGTGGAGTTTTAGATCTTAATTTTAGTTTAGAAAATCCGGTTTTGGCTTTTAATGAGGTTTATAAAAACTTTTTACTTCCTCATCACTCGCAATAGGTATTTTTCTATCTTTTATAGGTACATACTTAGGTTTTGAGTCTAATGGTTTTTGTTTACTAGATTCACATTCAAACTTTTCATTTTTATTTTCACTAGTTGAAACATTAGTTAAGTCGAATCCTAGACTGGTTTTATCTCCCAAAGTTTCTTGAACACTTATTATTTTCTTAAGTGAGTTACTACTATTTTTAAACTTGTCAAGTTTGAAATTTTCATCTTTAAGTTTTTCGTTTTCATTTTTGACCTCTAAACATGTTTTACATTCTTTAAAAACTTCTTTTTCTTTTTCCAAATGTTGTAGTTTAATTTTTAATTCGAGTACTTCATTTTCTAATTGATTATTAATATGTTTTAGTGACCTTTTTTTAGCTATGACCTTTTGACCTAATTTACACAGTCTACTATATTCGTTATCTAAGTCTTTTTCATCTAAATATAAATGTTCATCACTATAGTATTCGATTTTAGAACGTACCTCATCGGATGCCTTTGCCATAAGACACTTTGCATTATTTGTTGTCTCTTTTTCATCATTATCACTATCGCTCCATGCTCCTCCTACAAAGGCCTTGTGGTTTTGACTTCTTAACAATTTCGGACATTCTTCAATAAGATGATTTGGATCTCTACACTTAAAACACTTTCTTTCATTATATGGTTGCCTAACGTATCTTCCTCGTCTTTTAAAGAATTTCTTGAAGTTTCGTACGGCCATAGCATACTCTTCATCGTCACTTTTGGAGGTTGAGCATTCTTCGTCACTAGAGTCCTTTTTAGCCTTCAATGCAATTGATTTGCTTTGCTTCATTTTTCCTTTGACCATCTCGGAGTCTTTCTTTATTATTTCTTCGTAGACCTTTAAGTTGCCAATCAATTCGTCAAGTTGTAGAGTTGACAAATTCTTTGATTCTTCAATTGCCGTAACTTTAGCTCGCCATTTTGGATGAAGAGCCCTAAGAAATTTCCTAACAAATTCTTACTAGAAAAGTTCTCATCAAGTGCTTTTAAACTTGTGATGATAGTGTTAAACCTAGCAAAAGCATTATCAATTGATTCCTCTTTCGGAATCGTAAATTGTTCATATTGTTGAACAAGAAGATCTATTTTATTGTCTTTGACTTAACTATTACCTTGGTGAGTAATTAATAAAGAATCCCAAATTTCTTTTGCGGTTTTACACATAAAAGTTCTTTCATATTTTTTGCGTGATAACGCATTATAAATAACCATTTTAGCCTCATTATTTTTTGCTAGTTTCTTTTTCAAATCATCATTTTGTTTTTTAAAAGATACTATTTCATCCTTTTTAGTTACAAAATTATATTGAATAGGGGGAAATCACCAAAGGTAATGACATGCCAAATATCAAGATCTTTTGATTTCACATAAGTTTCGAATCTATTTTTCCAATAAAGAAAACCATCACTTTCAAATAGTGGTGGTCTTTGCATAGATTGCCCTTCTAAATATTTTTCCGATTCCATAGATCGATACAAGTTTTAAAATACAATATATTTTAAAAATCTTGTTTGACGTGGCTCTGATGCCAATTGTGGAAAACTAGAAGGGGGGGTTGAATAGTTTTACGTCTTTTTAGTTTTATGAAAACTTAGTTGTTTAAAACAAAACTTCGTTTCTAGTTTATGTGAGATCAATACATGTATACTTATAAGTACTTATATCTACGCAAGTAAATAATAACAATACGGATGAGTATGACTTATAAGAATTAATATCTATGCAAGTAAACAATAACAATATAGACAAGTATTTTTACGTCCCTTTTTATTTATGAAAACTTAGTTTAGTTTTAAAGTCTTGTTTACTCTTAAAAATTTGATTCGATCTTATGTGAATTCAAGTCTTGAACAATATGAACAACTATATCGAGGTATGAAAAGTAATAACGAAGTAAGCTAAATATGTACAATCAACACATGCATAATATAGACAATTATAGCTATATACGAGATGTAAGTAAGTAAGCTAAGTAATAAGTTAGAGTTGGAAAGATCTAACCGCGAGACAAAGGATTTATAGTGGTTCGGCTACAAGGACACCTTCCTTGCCCTACTCCACTCCCCGAGTCACCTACTCGAGAGTTTTCTTCACTATGTCAACAAGCTCCCTTATGGCGGAGAAAACCTTACACAACTTTTGCTTACACCAATTAACGACACTAAGCTAAATGTCGAGTTCTAATCCTAGCTAGAACCAATCTCACAACTTCTTCAATACTTGGCACACCTTCTTCACAACTTGTACACACTACTACTACTTCACAACTTCACACTACTCTACTACTTCTTCTTCACACCACTACTTATATCTCACTACTTCTATTCACAACTTCTACTCCTAGATCTATCTAGTTACAATACTATCACACCTTTACAATGAATGTACACAACAACTAGACTATATACACAAATCTACAATACTTCACAACTTGATGTTGAAGGAGTATTCTTCTCTTGCACTTTGAGAGATGAGAGGTGAGGGAATGAATCACTTGAAACAAGGATTAACAATTATATGATCAAAAAGGGTTTTTAGGAGGATGTTTAGAGAGATTTGGATCTGAAAATTTTCGTGCAAGAGGTAAGAAAAATACCATATTTGAGGTGGTATTTATAGGAGAAAATTTCTGACAGAGGAGCGTGGCTGGCCCCCTTAATTCATGGCCGACCCCCTTAAAGTTAAGGGGGCCGCCCCTTATAATTAAGGGGGCCGCCCAGCTGTAATGGCCAGAATTCTTGTCTTTTTCTGAGGAAAGTTTATTTGGTGAAAAACTAACTGATTTTGGTTAAAAATTTGAATTCATATATTTACTATGAATTAAACATTTTCTTTATTACCAAAAATGTTTTTCAAAAATATATAATACGTTTATTTAATTTTATAAACTTTGTATTATTTAAATAAACATCCCTTTGATCATAAAATGTATAAGTCACTAGTTTATTCATACCTTAAGTGATTATGTTGGATGAGATGATATAAACTTGCTTAAAACTTGTTTACGTATTAACTTTGCGTTTAATGTTCTTATATTTTGTGATCGTCAAAACTTAAGGATATCGAAAAATATTAATAACGTTTTTATACATTATTTATATCAACACTTACTTTCCACCACAACCCTCCAAAATATACCCTCTGCCATAAGCCAACTGCCCGATTGCAAGTATACCCATTTCCCGCCAAAATTTAATCAAACGGCTGGGATCCATTTAACTCATCCTATGGCTCAAAAACAAAGTGGGAAAGATAAAGGAAGTACCCAAGTCCTATAAAAAGGAAGAAAGAGGCCAGGAAGACCAAGTAGTCAGTAGTAATAGTTTTAGTGTAGTTGTAGAGTAGTTACAATGTCAATTTGAATGTAAAATTAATCCTCTGTTGTACTCAGTAATTTAGAAGGTTTGTAATATCATTTTCAGTTTAATCAAATCCTGTTTTACTTATCCATTTCAGAACCTTTTCAAGTTTATGCCATTTTCTATTGAAAATCTCAATTGTACTTGTAGTAGTTCAAATTTGTTAGACAGTGTTCATTTAAGCTTATTTTAGCTTATTTATAAGTTTTCTTAAGTTTTTAAATCACCTAAATCAGCTTCCATTTATAATAGCAAAAATACAAAAAAAAATCAAAATAAAATAAAATAAAAATAAAAATCCAAGAAGAAGAACTAGAAGAAGTAAAGCATGGTGGATTTTGGAATAGCAGTGGTGTTGGTGCCTCAAGGGAGGCTGTAGGACATGTTTGTGTAGTTGTACTTGGTTGAAGATCACACTGGATCAACTTGTGAGCAATTTTTCATATTTTTAAGTAATGTAATGTAGATTAACTTATCTGTATTTATCTCTGTGTTTCTAGGTTTATTGGTGCATGATTAGTTCATATTTAGCTTAAGTTGTTTGCTTGTCCATTAGGTTGCCCTAGTTACTCAATTTCATTTTTGCACTGCCATTTTAGCTTGTTTAGGATTATTGGTAATTTGTTGTTATTTTTGGTGTTTGATTGTTCATTTTAACTTATTATTTCATAGTAGGACCTGCATAATTAGTTTCATGGTAAATTACTTTCATTTGCTTTGATTATCCAAAAATAGTACCCAATAAGGGGTGTTTGGTTCTGATTGGTTTTAGCTGTGGGAGTGGTCATTTGGGTTGTTTCTCTGTACAATTAGTTTTTTTAGGTCATATTAGAGCTAGGTATACCAACTAGTTTGCACATTTAGCATAAATAGTCAAAATCAACTAGAATATCTCATAACGGTGTACTGTTGAAGTTTTTAGATCCATAAATCCCCATATCAATGCATAAGTTGCTATAGTATCCTAAGTTCATCTCATTCTAGCTTATATTAACATATTCAGTCAGTAGATCAAGCTTAAAATCCAAAAAAGTCAACTTAGGCATAATACTCAAAAAGTCAAATTTGAACCCTTGGGAAGAAATCCCAAAATTGCATGAATTGTTTTGAATTTTGTGTGTGGATTCAGGACTTGTGCTTTTCACATATTCATATCCACCAGCTGAACTTTAGGAATCTATAGTTTCTTCATTTTTAAGATTTTTTTTAATGGCTTATTTAGTGGCTCAAACAGGGCTGCAGGCCTAAGCATTGCCATGCACCACCACTGTCTCACCACTGCCCCAACTTGCAGAGGCCCCACAAGGCACCTCAGTGGGCCCAACTAGGTGTTCTTGGGTCCCTTGAGTAGCTCTACTAGCCCTCTATCTGGTTCAACCATTGTTTGAGCCAAAGGTGCCTTGCCCCCTTATTTTGGCCATCAAAGTCTGTCCCATTTTCTGGGTGTAAACAAGGTTTCAAGTGCTTATTTTTGTGCTTATTTGCTTATCAGTGGTACCGTCTTGTTGTTTCTTGCTTATTTCAGTCCACCAAGCTAGTTTAGACTATAATATACCCCTGTGGACCCCATAGAAGCTTATTTCAAGCAAAAGTCAATTGTTTTAGGTTTTTATGTCCATATTGCTTATTTTTAAGTTCTAGGAAAGTTGTTTTCACAAAAATTCTTTGTTTTTAAGTATAAAATAGTTTTCCAAAAGAAAAACCAGAAAAATCCAATTTTAAATTAAGTGATAGCTTCTATTTAATGTAATTTAACTTTTTAATTTTCCTTTTTAGCTTTTTATTAAGTAATTTGCATTTTTATATTTTTATTAATTTTCTTTTATATTAAAGAATTTTTAGTAATTTTTCCAGAATTTTATATTGTCATTTAGTAATTATTAGATTTAATATTAGTTTTATTGATTATTAATTAATATTTAAGTATTAAATAGCAAAATTAGTTTTTATTAAGCACTACCTAGTTTTTGTATTTTTCGTAGCTTTTATATAATATAAATTATTTTTAGGAATTTTTCCATAATTTTTACTGTGCTTCTTCTATTTTTTTTTTTTTTTATAATTTAATTAGTTTAAGTAGTAATTAATTAATAATTAGGATAATAATTAGTAAAATAATTTAAAAATACATAATATAAACTTTTTATATTTTTCTAGGATTCCTGTGATGGTTAATTAGTTTTATAAAAATTTTCCTAATTACCTAAGTCATTTTAGTATTATTAGTAATTTAAATTAGTTTAATTAGTTTAATTAATATAATTAGTAATTAATTAATATTAAATATACAAAAAGACAAAAATATATATTTTTAGTTTCTAATTTAATTTAAGTCATTTTATTGCAATTTTCTAGCTTAAATTTGTAATATAAATCCTTTTAGTTTAAGTTAAATAGTTTTAATTAAATAATTAATTAGTTTTTATTTAAATAATTAATCTTAAATAATAAAATAATCAAAGAAATATTTTTCTTTCTAATTTAATTTTGTTTTAATATTAAGTTTATAAAAGTTTCATTTTTACCCCCTGTAATTGTAATTTGTGCAAATCTCACCTTTTTCTCTGTTTGTAAACATTTCTGATTATTAATTTGTTTACGTTTTATTATATCTGTGTTTCTGTAATTGTTAATACTGTTTTATTATCTTAATACCAAGCAATCAGTAGTGTAATCAAATCCAAATCTTTATCTGATTATTGTCCTCAGTATCACTCATTCCCATAAATGTTTCAAAACACCATTTCAATCTCGTCGAGACATAACGACTCGGGGAAACTCTATACTATCCACGGAGATTGGATCTAAGCTGTTTGACTTTGTTGACCATTCACTTGGTCAATTTAGGTTGACCGTTCAGGCTCAATCACCTTCTCATCCTTGTCAGCTGGATCCAACTTTCTTCTCTTTTTTTTGTATACCAGAGGTCACACTAGCAGGTGAATCAACTGTAGCTGGAGCGTCCATGTTTGCCCTTTCCAAACTATCTTCAACATATGTTGTTGGACCTTCATAAGCAACTACTACAGCTTCATCTCTGAGTTCATTTTGTAGAATAGGCATATTTTGAATAACAAAATCTAACTCAACAAACAACATATCAATCTCTGGAGCTTGATCAGGTCCGTAGGCTGGTTGATCATCCAGCCAATCAACTACAATTTCTTTGTGGTCAAAATCATCCTCTTTGCCTGTTTCCAACAAATCAATCTCTGCCTCTTCAATAGGTCCATAGCATGGTTGCTCATCTAGAAAATCCTCTTCAATTTCTATGAGGAAGAAATCATCCTCTTTCCCCTCATCCTCTTTTACTGTCTCTAACAAATCAGTCGTTGCCTCTTGAAACAACAAATCAATTTCTGCCTCTTCAATAGGTCCATAGTATGCTTGCTCATCTAGACAATCCTCTTCAGTTTGTACGAGGTATAACTCACCAAACACTTCCAACTCACATTCCAAAACATGTTCAAGTTCAGGTTCACCCATACCCTTTCTAACATCCTCTCGACTAACTTTCTCTTTTTCGTTATCAACAGTTTGATTCAAATCTGCCACACCATCTTTTTTACTCGCCTTAGTATCTTTGCTTCGCTTCTCCTTGATTTCATCATAGTTTATTAAGAAATCTGATTCGAACATGAGGTTTCTGAAATCGTACTCACCACTCAACCTTCTTGCCCTTATTTTGTTCTTACCTTCATCAGACCATGGTGTTGGAATAACAAGTTCATCATCATCCAGTTCTACGAAAAAACCAATTCTCATCATCCCTGCTTTCAGCCTTACTAGACGAAGCATGAGTTGAAGTATCACCCTGTTTTCCCTCCTTTCCTATTTCAGTAGCACCATGCCACTCTAGCAAACACAACTCACCAGCTTTCTCAGATTCCTTAACTACATCATCATCCTCTATATCTTCATTCACAACACCCTTACCATGACTATTCCTCATGTACAACAAATACTCCTCGACTGATGAAATACCTTCTTTAATATAAACCTCTATTTCCTTAAACCGAGGCACGTATTTAAACATTTGCACGACATCTTCCACACTCATCAATGGGACCAACCCATCATCCAAAGATTTCTCAGGGATCCTAAAATGTAAGAACAGAGTCCTATCCCCTAATCCTAGTGCGTCTAACATTCCAATATACTCCTCAATGCGAAAATGGGAAACATCAATCAGGTCAATATACCCTATATCTCCAAACAGATATCATCGGTTTGGTGGATTTGTGAAGAGCCCATTGTGGTGGATTTTCAAAGTGAACAGTGTACCATTCAAATCTGGTTAGGAAAACAAATAACAACTTAAAAGTATGAAAATCATGACATATCATACAAATGACAACTTGAAACATTTAGGCTTACCGTAAATAGCATGAAGCTCATGTTCTGGAAACTTAGGAGTTCGAATCTGCTAAAGTGGAGATAACACTACCATGGTATTGTTTTGGGGGAGTGTTGAAAGAAGATAGAATGTGTTTGTGTGTATGATTTGGTCGTGATAAATTGTTCTACACGAATAAGTTGATTTGCAAAAAATGTCCTCGTCGATTATCGTGCCTGGGGTGGGATTACTTTTGTCATGCAGGCGGGAACAGTGAAATGACGAAATTACCCTCACGTGCAATGCACGTGAGGACTAACTAACGGGATTTGCTAACGAGCGTTAGCATAAAAACCAAATTTGCATGAACAGTAACCCCTCGGTACCATTTTTGCAAAACGAAAATTGGTCAGAAACACTTTTTGCAATTTTGCCAGACCTTAAGAGACATTTTTTGCAGTTTTCCTGACCCGCTAACCCACCCATATCAAGAATCTGAACCGGACCCAAAAGTGGTTTGTATCCGACAAAGACAGTAAACCCGACCAAGATCAAGATTCTGAAAGCAGTGCTTCAATCAGCCTCTCAACTACGCTGTGTCCTTAAACCCTACAAACATAACCTTTTTTTGTTTGTTTAATCGATTGAAATGTTCAAAAAGTAAGCCTTGTTTTTGTCTCAACAATTTTCACATCTTCTTTATGTTACCTTTTTGGTTATTCATATATGTTTGTGTTATTTAATAATGTTCTGTTGAATTAAATATTGTTTACCTGGTTGAATGTCTTTGTCTTCTTTAGATAGGTAATTTGGTTTAGCTAACCTCCTGAAAAGGGAGGGCTTTACCCGGTTTGAACATGTGTGCCCGTGGGTTCAAAGACCGTAGATTAGTCGGCCAAAAGGTTGGAAACCATGGTTACAAAAAAGAAACATACATAATTATACTGTTTGTATATATATGATGGAAAACGCAATGGTCTAATCTTAGTGTTTAAATTGATGTTTTTTTTTTAAATCATTTTGGAACATCGCCTGGATATAGTCTCTGCATTTGATTCTTTTCGCGAGTCTGATCGATTGGACTTCTTTCGAGCTCGAAAGTCTATCAAGTTTGCGTATGTGTTTAGAGTTGATGTAATTTTCTAGGAATGTGTTTGGTGTTTAAGGTTAGAATTAAACGAATTATTGTTAATATGGTCACTAGCAACTAATACCTTTGATGAAAACAAGAAAGAGGTATTTATCGGGCTATTAGCAAACTTAATGACACATGTTTCTGAACTTTTGGCCGACTAATCCACAAGTTTTGCACCCACCGCCACACATGTAAGGCCCTCTCTTTTAGGAGGTTGGTTAGGCCCCTTCAAGGTTGTTTGCACTTAGTAGAATTGAACTTGAGACCTTTCACATTTTAGTGATGATAGTCGCAAGCCTTTTGCCACTAAGCCACCCCTGAGTGGTTATTGGCACATGTGTTTTCAACACTACCATATGGTTATTAGTAGGTTATGCTCATCTTACTTATTGACATTGCCCATTTTGTTTATGTGGTTGGGATATTCTGAAGTCGAACATTTTGTTCTTTTTAGGACAGGAAATGAACATGATTTTGTGTCTTTGTTCTGGTACTCTTGTAATCTACTTTCATGTTACTCTTTAGTCTTTACTCTAAAGGGTGCTTTTTTTTATTTCACATCATGTATTGTATTATGTTTAACTCGTATACTTTACCCATAGGTTCACCGCAGACGAGGTTTCTGGGCAAAATCAAGTCAAAGCTTCTGTGCAACGGAAAATTCGACAAAGTATTGCTGATGAGGTTCTACAAGCATCTAATTTGCTAAATTCTTATAAATGTACTTTTTCGATGTTAATTCAGTGATATCTAACACTTGTGTGTTTTGCAGTACCCAGGACTAGAACTGGTTTTGGATGATCTACTTCCAAAGAAGTCCCCGCTCATTGTGGCTAAATGGTTCTCTCTTTTTACTGTGCTCATTTTCTTTCTTATTTGCATGTGTTCAACAATGGTTTTATGCTCGAAGACTAGTTTTGTAACACTCTTCTTTGATATCTTTGTTTCATTGTTGACAGTCAAAATCATTTGAATCTGGTTGTGGTGAACAATGTGCCACTGTTTTTCAACATTCGTGACGGGCCCTATATGCCTACGCTACGACTTCTTCATCAGTGTGAGTAGATACTGGTTTTCTAATTTTTCTTGCTTTTCAGTTTGTAGATTGAAGTAAAAGAATTGTGGGCTCGGGTTCTGATTGTATGATCAAAGGGGTGAAGGATATATATTTTTTTAATGATATTGTTGAGCCATCATCAAAATCAAATATCAAAAGCTTAATAAATTGGATTTCTTTAAGTCTTTCAAACTCATGATGGTAGAGTTATCTTTTCACTGGACATCTTTTTGTTCCTACTAAAGAACCACACATCTAGTAAACAAGTATATTATAGAAGTAGACATGTAAACATTGCTAGATGTTGCATCTTACTTTGGAGAGGCCATAGGTGTAAGCAAGACGTAAACACCCTTACTAACCAAGTATACTGTTGGATAATGGATAGCCTTACTGCCTTAAATCCTAGTTAATATTAAAATGTGTGATTGCATATTGAATTTACTGCTTTGAATCCGTACTTAGTATCGGATTGGCAGAAAACAAGACTATCACATATTCACATTCACTATCCTTCCTTTTCTACAGTTTAAAACTATCTCACCTGTCATGCTTACCATGTAAACGATAGGTGTATCCATGCCTTTTCACGTATGACGTGGGCCATATTCATTGTATAGATGTCACAAATTTACTCTTGGGAAAACATATTGATGCGATCTTAAGACCCCCACATGTTACTTATATCATGTAATTAAAAAAGGTATATGAACCAGTTGAAGTGTGGAGTTTTCTCATTCCACAAGCAAACTGCACGCATTACTGAGCTCACTTTACGTTTCATAACAAGTTTAAATGACATTGACTTACAATTACAAGTATATTATATAGAAGTAAGTAACATTCTTCTCATGGTTGCCCAAAAACGTAAGAGCCTGCTGACACCACTTTAATGGTGCCCGATAATCACAAATCATCAATCATTTTTAGGAAAAGGAAAATATTATAGGCAAACAAAGAAACCTAGAATCATTCGGGAACAATGTTAAGCAGATTACAGATACCCGAAATATAGTTTAGGAAATAACTTTTTATAAACGTGATAATAAATCAGTGTATGAATTGAATATGTGAATAAACTAATACACTAGATTCAATGTCCTAAAATGTATATATATATATATATATATATATATATATATATATATATATATATATATATATATATTTTGTGTGGATTACTTTTAGAGTGCAAGGTATCGTACGTGTTAGACGCAAGTTATAGCACCCTGCACCTGTCACGTCAGCTTCTGGCCTATAACTTGCATATAACACAAAAGTGACAAAACCACAAAACACCCT
>CM060677.1:79279894-79442394 GCA_030686995.1 Artemisia argyi
ACACAAATTGATTGCCCTGGACGTTCTTTTTCAGAGACGTCGTCACAGGAGAGAGGCGACAGGGATGCCAAGGATTTTGTGGAAGAAACTGAACGGAGAAGCGGTGGAGTCGTTTAGAGCGAAAGTCTCAGAGGGTTTATCGGCTCGGGTGGAAGACTTAACTTCTTATGATGCAGATCAGATGTGGAACACCCTTGCCTGCACCATTAGAGACGCAGCAAAGGATACCATTGGCGTGACTAGTGGGTCAGTGAGAACCCAGTCAACCCGCAGGGAATCTTGGTGGTTCAGTGAGGAGGTGCAAGTTAAAGTGGCGGAGAAACAAGCTCGGTTCAAAGAGTTTCTTTTGAGCAGAGAGAGCGACCAAGCAGATAGGGCCTCTGCGGAAGAGATGTATAAAATGGCTAAAAGAGAAGCAAAAAAGGCTGTAGCAGTGGCGAAGGACAAGGCGTACGAAGATTTGTATAAGAAATTGGAATCCAAGGAGGGAGCAAACGATATATTCAGAATTGCTAAAGCCCGTGAGAGAAGAAGAAGGGACTTAGGAAACATCAAATACATCAAAGATGAAGGAGGACGTACCATCGTGAACGAAGAAGGTATTAGGAAGAGATGGGGACAATATTTTTCCTCTCTCTTTAACGAGGGGAACACCGAAGGAAGCGGTGAACGAGATGACCCTAGCCAACTTTTGGTACCCGAATGCTACTACTCGAAGATCAGCCAAGAAGAAGTGAAGGTTGCTCTACAGAAGATGGGTAGAAACAAAGCTGTTGGCCCGGACCAAATACCCATAGAAGCCTGGAGGAGCATAGGAGATGAGGGGGTAATATGGTTGACTTGTCTCTTCAACAAGATATTCTCCGGCGCAAAGATGCCAGATGAATGGAGACTCAGCGAAGTCATCCCCATCTTCAAGAACAAGGGAGACGCTCAAGTGTGTAGCAACTATAGGGGTATTAAGCTACTTAGTCACACCATGAAGCTCTGGGAGAGAGTTATAGAGAGAAGGTTAAGAAGGGAAACGAGGGTGTCAGAAAACCAATTCGGATTTATGCCAGGGAGGTCCTCGGTCGAGGCTATCCACCTCCTTAGAAGTCTTATGGAGAAGTATAGAGAAAGACAGAGAGATTTGAATATGGCCTTCATTGACCTAGAAAAGGCATACGATAGTGTCCCACGAGAGTTGATATGGAGGACTCTAATAGAAAAAGGGACCCCAAGGAGATACTTAAAAGTCATTAGGAATATGTACGATGGGGCGAAGACCCGCGTACGGTGCACGGTGGGGTGCACTGAGTTTTTCCCGGTGAAAGTTGGACTACACCAAGGATCAGCCATTAGCCCTTACCTTTTCGCCTTGATTCTCGATGAGATATCCCGAGGGATACAAGAGGGCATCCCTTGGAGCATGATATTCGCAGACGATATTGTGTTGGTTGCAGAATCGGCCGAAGGGTTAAACTACAGACTGGAACACTGGCGCGAGGCTTTGGAAGACAAGGGGCTTCGGGTGAGCAGAGACAAGACGGAATACATGAGATGTGATTTCGGTAGCTACGAGATCGGCCGAAACGAGGAGGAAGTTCGTATCGGAGACCAGTTTCTTCAACCTAAGGAGTCTTTTAGGTATTTGGGTTCGGTGATACACAAATCAGGAAGGATAGACGAGGATGTTACCCACCGTATTAGAGCAGGTTGGGCGAAATGGAGGGCGTCGTCAGGAGTACTCTATGATAAGAAAGTACCCCTTAAGCTTAAGGGAAAATTTTATAAGGTGGCAATCAGACCGGCTATCTTGTACGGGTCAGAATGTTGGCCTATCACAAAAGCTCAAGCTGACAGAGTGGAAGTGGCAGAACTGAGGATGCTTAGGTGGATTTGTGGTAAGACGAGGCTTGACATGATCCCGAACGGAGTTTTCAGAGCGGAACTTGAAGTTGAAACTATAATCTCGAAGATGCGAGAAGGAAGGTTGAGGTGGTTCGGTCATGTCAAGAGGAGGCCACAAACCGCACCGGTTAGGAGAGTCGAAGCGCTGATGGTCGACGGTTTGAGGAGGAGGGGAAGACCTAAGCTCAGGTGGGAGGATCGACTTAGGTTAGACATGAAGGAGCTTCTCTTGTCCGAGGACATGATCTCAGATAGGAATGTGTGGAGAGCTAGGATTAGGTCTTGCGGGTAGTGTCGGTTGGGTTGTAGGTGCTTGCCTTTGCGTTTCTCTTCCCTTTGTTGCCCTGCCCCTTTGCCTTTTAGGTTTAGTTTGCCCTTTGCACGTTAGGTTTAGTGGCCCCGTTGCTCTTCCCTTTTTAGGTTTGTAGTAGGCTAGTGGTGCCTCTTTTCCCTTTGCTTTGCCTTAGCTTTAGCCCCCTGCGTTGCCTTGCTTTGTTGTTGTGGTGCTCTTCTTGCCTTTTGCCCGCTTGCTTTTGCGTCCTTGCTTTGTTGTGTTTGTTTTTGGCTTTTCTTTTGCCCTTCTTGCTTTGTTTGCATGTTTTGTTTGTCTTGCCCCTGGTTTGTTGTTTGTTTGTTGTTTTGGTGCTCTGCTTGTTTGCATGTTTATTTGTTGTCTTTTGTACTAGGCCCCTTGCTGGTTGGTTGCTTGCTTCTATTTGCTTTTACCCGATGCTCTTTTACTACTTGCATTTTTTATTTCTATATCACTCGCACTGGTGCACGTGCCGGAGGTCTCACTGGAAGCAGTCTCTCTACTCCTAGGTTTTACCTGGGGTAGGGGTAGGACCTGATTTCTACCTCCCCCATACCTCGCCTTCGCGGGATTGGGTATGTTGTTGTTGTTGTTTGAAGACCTTTTTGATACTTATTAAAATAAACAATTTAAATAAATCTTATCCTCATTAATAATGACAACTTTAACAATGAATTTTAACTTAAAAAAACGTGGCTAATTTTTTGAGCGACGAAGAATTAAAATTTACAGCAAAATTAAATATTGCACCGTAATATTAATTTTTTTTAATCAATTGGCTTAAAAAATGTTATTTTTGCGCGTATTCATCTAAGGTCACACATGGTTGCAATCGGTCCCATCAATTTTAAAAATAAAATAAATAAATAAGCAAAAAAAGATAAAAAAAATGGTTTCATCAAGGTTATATCAGAATCACAATTTCGAATATAATTGCCGCTATACACCGTCGCATTACATGTGTATTTGTTTAGTCTATAATAAATATTTAACTTCTTGTTTAGCGTTGATCGATCGATAATATATCCAACAGAAAACGTGCAGAGCTACTTCTTGTTACCACAACATACATAAACATATACGATTATATATCAAAAACATACAATGTGCATTGCTTATGCGTTGGAACGAATAGATTGTTGTTTTTTGAGAGTGCGCAAATTGCAGCTCAATAAATCTTAGTTATGTTTTTGGGATAAATTAGGATTTGCCCCATGAAATTCACAATGCTTTAAGCCTAGTCTCATGTGACTTCGAGTATAGGGTTTTGCCCCAATTCGACTTATGTGTTTTATGCCATTATGTTCATATGTCAATTTTTGCCCCAAAATCAAGTACAGGTGTGTAAGTGTGTAAGATCCAAGTACACTTGTGTAAGTGTCATTTTCTTGCAACTAGTACTATATATAAGTGTACTATTATGCAACTTATACAATTTTTACAAATAAAATATACATTATTTTTTTATACAACTTGTACAATTTATTTCGATTTGACATTTGTAATAGTAATTGTACCTTTTATGTGAATTGTACCAAATTTTATTCGATTTGACATATGCAATATCATGTATTGCGACTTGTACTATTATGCAACTTGTACAATTTTTGCAAATAAAATATACATTATTTTTTATGCAAGTTGTACAATTTATTTCGATTTGACATTTGTAATAGTAATTGTACCGCTTATGCGAACTGTACAAAATTTTATTCGATTTGACATGTGAAATAACATGTATTGCGACTTGTTCTATTATGCAAATTTTTCATATGTACTTTATTCACTTTGTACTTTTTAAATAATATTATATTAAGTAATGTGTTGAGTACTCCTCACTAAATTATTATTAAATTAAAGAAAAAATTCTAACTATATTAAATTCGATTTGACATATGTACTTTGTTATGTGCTTTGTACTTTACAAGTAATATAGTATTAAGTAGTGTGTTGAGTACTCCTCCCTTTAGTATGTACTAAATTAATATTAAATTAAAAAAAAATTGTAACTATTTTATTTTTTGGTGGTAAAATTTCAAAATAAAAATTCAAAATTTTTAAATTTTGAATTAAAAATCTAAAATTTTAATTGAATTTTGAAAATATTTATTTAATAAATAGATTATCTTTAATGTAGTGTGTTGAGTACACTAGTCCCCTTACTCCTCCTCACATAATACTGTAGACCTTATTTTTCCTTCTTTTTGGATACGCTTCCCACAACTCTGTAACCTTGCAACTGAAACGACAAAAATCATAAAAACCTTTAGAGTTGTTTTTGTATTTGTTATTTATCTAATCGTTAACATTACAACAACGACTGAAAAGATGTGGGTTCCCAAGGTAATTGCTCGACGACCGTCTTAGTTTTATGTTAGTAGTTTGCATGCCTACGGTTTAATAGAATCTAACATTTATCATTTTGCTTAGTTAATTTTTTGTATATGGATTAAGTTGTTCTTAGGGTTATACAGTGTATTAGCAAGTTATATGGTTGAAAGTGTGAAAGCGTAAGTTGCATAATGGTATTGTCCTTTTTATCATTTATTTAATTAAGTTGGATTGGATTGGGAGTAGTAATTTGTATTGTCCTTTTTATGATCATTACTCTGCAGCTCTGTGAAAGTGTAAGTTGCATGATGTGGGTTTTTATTTAGTTTAAATTGTTGCTCTGTTTTTTGTGGTTATTTTGTTAATGTTTATGTTGTACTCGTGTGTCTTGAGTGTGAATGTGTTTGTATATGTAAGTTGGTTTAGATTGGGTATATTGTATGAATCTATGTTTCATTTTAATTTTATAGTTTTTTTTGGTAGTGTGTGAAGTGGCCAAGTTGAAAATAAGCATAGTTTGAATGCAACTGTACAGACATCTCATTTGAGCAATTAAAATATGTTTTATTCATTGCAAATGGATATTGGTGAGTTTAATTGTGATTTGACATGGCTCTTACCCTCTCAAAACCCAACCTGATGCACATTTAAGTCCCCTGTCATAAGTAGCAATTTTGATACGAACCAACTGTAGAGTATCATTAATAGGATGGTTTGTGTCTTAGTTTATCATTATTTGTTTTGAACTATATAAAGCCTCCCAAAGAGTCTAAGTTGCATATCCCAAAAGTAGTAAACTTCCTTAAGAAGAAATAAGTCTAAAACAAGTCAAACATAATGACAAAGTGTGTAGTAGCAAAGTTTGTAACAAGCCTAGATATTGATGGGTTTAATTGTGATTTGACATTGTTGTTACCCTCTCAAAGCCCAACATGATGCACATTTAAGTTCCCTGTCCTATTAAGAACTCTAATATGACCCAACTGTAGAGTATCATTAATAGAAGGGTGTGTAATATTAGTTTATCATTAGTTTTTTTACTATATATAGGGTGCCAAAGAGTCTAAGTTGCATATCACAAAAGTTGTAAACTTCCCTAAGAAGAAATAAGTCTTTAACAAATCCAAAACAATGGCAAATGACCCCCAACAAAACCAGCTTCCAACATTTGAAACAACCTCCATAACATCTGTGGCACAACAAACTCCAATGCACCCACCTCAAGACCAACCTCAAGTGTTACGACGAGTTCCAATGCACCCGCCTGCAAGCCAACCTCAAGAGACCAGGCTAGCTGAGCTGGTCCGTGCATCCAACTCTCATTACCTTAGGGATATGATGATTACGCTCTTTGAGCGTGAAAATGCAAGGGACTTTGCTCTTGTGGGTAACCTACACGCCTTGGCATCTGAGTTGTCTCTCCGGGTTCAGGATAGGGCCGAGTACATAGGCGAACTCAATTGGTTGACAGGATCATTCATTGCATATGAGAGTGACCAGGTTCTCAGGCAACAACAGGATGCTGATCTCGCCCGTTGCAGGAGGCTTATGAGTGCCATGAATGAGATCCATATTAAGATAATGAGGAAGATTGCCTTTGTGGTGAAGATGAGCAACCAGAACCAGTGAATGGTTCTGCAGTAGTGCTCTCTCGTGCATCTTTTGTCATTCATGGTCCTCTTTTGTGAAGCGTTTGGTCTGTGTTTCTAGGTTGAAGCTTTAAGTTTGCTGGTTGTATGGTTGTATTAGCGTAGGTTTTCAAGTTAGGCTGTGTTATCAGCCCTTTTTGTAACATGCTTGTACGTACGTTAATGCAATGTTTGTTATGCTTTGTTAACTATCTACGTTATTTATTGTTAATTTAATCTTTACTACGATGATACATAACACCTTAATCGAATGCTTACAAAGATGATATTTGTTGCTTGAAGGATATGTGTTGTGAATTAATAATTTAATTACGCTAATGGTGACTAGCATCAATTTGTAGATGCCTTACACCTTTGATTCAAGTAGTAGAAAAAATGCCTTAAACCTTTGTTTCAAGCAACATCAATTTGCTGATGCCTTAAACCTTTGTTTAAACAGACTCCCTCATTATCCCATTCAACACATTGCTAACTCATTCTCATGACAACGTTTGTGCATAGTGTTTGTTTTGTGCAGCCGTTATGCAAAAAAAAAAAAAAAAAAAAAAAAAAAAAAAAAAAAAAAAAAATCCTTGTCATGTGAATGAGGTAGCGAGTGACGTTTCAAAGTACAATTGTGTACTAATCAGTTATAGGATTGCACATAATCAATTAGAGTTGTGTGGTAATTAGTTTACGAATGTCCAATACTCTGAATCAATTATATGTGTTATATGGTGTTTGTTTTCCAGTTTTATTAGCTTTTATTAACACGTCAGTTATTTTTTTATCCGATAGGAATATGAAGCAAAGGTCCTAATCAGAAGCAAGTTGAAATACTTGTGTTTAGTTAAAGAAAAATTGAATAAAAAGAGAAGGAAAATGTTTATGATGACGTGCTTTGGAAAATGGTTGGATCTCAAGTTTTTTGAGCATGAACCGCATGTGATTGATTATATCCTGCAAAAACAAGAACATGTAGATGATCATCATTATGATATGCCGCTTGTATACTCTGTTGAAGGTCACAGTCTACATTTTGGTCGACCCGAGTTTTCACTTATAACAGGATTTCATTTTGGAACTGTCTCCTTTGGGTTATTTACTTCCGGGGAGGTTAAAATTCTATCACGAGTATTTCTAAACAGGGCAGGTGTAAAAGTTTCCAACTTAGATCTTTTAAGTGTCATTGAGGATGAAGAGTTGTTTAGTAAGCTTTCTGATGATGACGCAGTTCGTGTATGTCTGCTTTTGTTGTTAGAGGTGGTTTTTATGGGTCGTTTGTTGACGAATCATGTTGAAGACACATTGCTGAGGTTAGTTGAAAACCTGGAAGAGTGGAATGCTTTTCCATTGGGTGAGCATATCTGGCATCATTTGTATGACCAAATGCTAAATGCAGTACAAAAGCAAAAAGGGTCTCACTTGCATGGCCTAAACAGTTCTAGGAATTATATTCCCTCGTATACGCTGTATGGTTTTGTTTGGGCTTTCAAGGTTAGTGAATCAATATACATGTAATCAAGGTGCATGTTTGTAATTTTAGTTTACTTACTTTTAAGGAACGTTATGTTATGCATAGATTTGGATTTTGGAGTCTTTTGAAAGCAACAAACAATGGTGGAATAAGGTTCCAGATATGACACCAAGGGGATTAGCGTGGTCCCAGAACCACATTTTCAAACGATCTGATTATGGTTTCTTATTCGGAAAGGTATTCATTTTGTATCTATTGCTTGTATTGTCATATATTTTCATATCTACAAATCTTATTAATGGCTTATATTGTCAAGGAATCGAAGGTTATTTATGATCTCAAACCTACTATATCCGAGCAACAATATGATTGGTATATAATTTTTCGGGAATTTTCAATGGAATACGTACCTAGGGCTCTCCCAAATAGAGCGTCACATCCTTACAATGTGTATCTACAAAAGTGTGCTGCAGCACGCAAGTGTGGTTGTATCTGCTGTAGTGACTTGCCAATTGTTGACAGGACTGAGACTAGTATTAAGAACAAGATCAGGCTTAAGGACCATGTGATTAGCCAATTGAATGTCCGTGTCTTCAAACTTGAAGCTATTATTCAGGTAATGTCCATAACTAAATAGCAGGATACGAATCTTAATCCTCTAGTTTGTGTTAAGTATGTATAACTATTTTACTAATTAATTTGCAGGTTCTCGGGCGTGAGAAAATTGGGGGTGTTTCGGTAACAATTAATATAATTTTGCATACACTTTTAATTGCTACCACTACCATTCATTCACATTAGGCTTAAAGCTTTAAGTATATTAATTTGAATAGGATAATTTGGAGTTTAATGACGTTTTTCGCAACCTAAGTGCTGAGTTATGTGACGAACTAAATCATGACTTCCTTGAATTGTTTTCGTCCACCAATGAAGTTGACCCTGATGACGCTGTTGTTCAGGTAATTTACTCAACCAATCTCTAAACAATTAGCATACAACTTTCCTGTTCTTATTATGCATATATCTACACTGTTGACAGGAATGTTTTCTCCAAGATGAATTAAGGTTGATATTGGATGATGAAGAAAAATGGCGTGTCGAAGAAGAAAAGATATTGGAAGAGGAGAATAGATTGCGCTTTGAGGAGGAAAAAAAGATTAGAGCCGAACAAGAAAGGAAGGCGACATATGAAGCTGAGAAGATGAAGAGTTCAAGAGTGTTTATGAATTTAGCTCATATGAGAAGGTACAGGCAGCGGTTAGGACCTACAAAGTGGACGGACGGTTCACGGGATGTATCATCTTATTATTGGTTAGAGAAATATCTTAAGTCTGATAGGAAAAGACCATACGGCATCGTAGATCCATATATGACGGATTTACTCAAAGATGTTGAACCTTGGGAAGAGGTATAAAATAGTAGTTTCATATATTTACATTTGCATTCCAATTTATCTCTTTCAGACGATGCATGTTTTAAGTTGATGTGTTGTACAGTCACATAATTATTATTTTTTTCAGACCTTACTCGATGTAACTCTACTATGAACACAGTTCATTTAAGTGAGGATTATGATTTCTTTCTTGGACAGCCTGGACCGCTTTATTGTAAGTTTCCATGGTGTGAAGATGTTCGCGTTGACCGTAGGTTCTGGAAAAGTTTAGTTTGCTTAGATCCACCTAGACGAGGTTGGATCATGGATGAGGTTATTAAACATACATAAACTCTTTATTTAAATGTATTAATAACAAAATAAAGTAACATTACTGTAATGTATGTGTTGTTGTTCTTTTAACCCACCTAATTGTGTTTGTGTTTTGAACAACACATAGAACTCTGGGTGAGGTACATGTGGCACATAAGACCTGGAAATGCTAACTGGGCAATGGTTAGCAGCTACTTTGTTCAACTACTCCTCCAAAACTCCATGCCACTTTGGTATGCTAACGGGAAAACATACAATATTCCATGGGCTGATGTTGAGTAGGTGAATGTTTAATGCTTACACCTACGTACCATGTGTGATTGTTACAATTTTCATTATACTAACGGTACGATGCTAGTCTGTATTTTAACAGAATGATTTCACATATTAACACACCCCATTGAACTATTTGGATCGGTGTAGGTTTTAATTCCTATTAATGAACCGTTCGGCCACTGGCTTGTTGCACAGTTAGATATTCGCACTGGTGTGGTTACAATTTATGACAGCGGTGAGACATCCAAAACCAAATGGCGTTCATGGTATGTCAATTCGCGGGATTGCTTAAAGGTAATACTAACTCGTTTAACTAGTTATATTATGTGTTAGTAAATTAGTTATTATGTGATCAAAAAGTTATTTAATGAACTGCAAAGTTGCCATAAATAGAACTAGGGCTAACCTATGAAGGTGGGTGAGTGAAATAAATGATCTCCTATTTTATACTCTTCTTGTTATGCGACCAATAAGCTTGCATGTCACTCTTTGTTGTAATAGAACCTGATTCCAAACATTTTTTTTGACAATAAAATCTGATTCCAAAACCCAACTCTGACATAACTAACTTAAACTCCAAAAATGTCCGACTACATACCTTTCTAAATACAAGTTTCCATCATGAACAGACTTCCTGTAAAGGCTTTACTTCAGTTCTGAACCGTCTCTAAAAGCTGGAAGAATTGCAAAGACAGTCAAAAATTCGTTATTGGCTACGGAGCTCGTGCGAGTGATACCTATCGTTTTACTTTAACCTATGACCAAGGTTACTTTGGTTACTTGTATTTGGTTGATGACGATCTTTCCTTACTCCAACTAAATTTAATTGTTCCTTCTTTCCCCCGATCTTTTGACAATATGAACTTCCCTTACATTGACCTTACACCAGTCGGTACAAGTAAAGGAGTTTGGTTTTTTCATTCTTATTATAAGACCATTGTGATTTGGAACCCATCATTAAGGAAATCTGTTGGGTTAACGGTCCCAAACTGGCTAAGAAATCAACGAGGTCGTAAATCTTTTATTGCCTTTGGTGTTTCTCCCGAAAATCTGGATCCTACCGTTCTACATATTTCTTTACCTGCAACCCGACATGGCAAATGGTTGGTTACCATGTTTTCATTTGCCACAAAACATTGGAGGCCTATAGAACCGCAAAATATTCCTCGTGAATCTATACGTCTGAAAAGGTCCTCGCAAGCAGTAATCGATAGACATTTTTTCTGGGTCGCTAGTGAAAACATTGTTCAAGATGAAGCCGATGGTGATTCCTACAAACGTTACATGCTGATGTCATTTGATATGATTACTCAAACATTTCTAGAAGTCTAGATTCCTGAATGTATAAGAGTCCATCTAGCAATCCCTTTCACAATACTTGCTCATAGAGGCGCTGTTGTTATTCATGGAAACATCCTCTCAGATGTCAACAACGTGTTTTGTGTTAGGATGTTAGAGTTGGAGGGTGCTTCTCTTACAGGAAGGATTTTATTAAACTTCACCAATGTGAGCCATTGTTGCCTAAAGTTACTGGGATTTACCATTTTCGAAGAACCTATAATTGAGGTGGAGACGCCGTTCCAATCTGAACACACCCCAGAAGTCTACCAACATTGGTCACAACAGTTTCATAATGTATGTGTTGAAGGAGTTGCTGGTACTTTCTACAAGGGGCCCTACAAGGAGTCGTTGATTCTGTTGAATGAACAAGATGGTTCTATATACTAGTTAGTAAGAGTAGTACATATGTATGTTATAATTAGAGTTGTATAGTAGTAACTGCTACAATATAAAAGTTGTGGTCACTTCCAAGTTAATGTGTTCTATGATATGTGTTTTGTTAAAATATATCAGTTATTTTCATTATTAGTTTATGCTTCAGGGTCGATACATCAGTCATATTTGGTTGTTACATTTTTAAACAGGTTAAACTTCCATATGTGCTTGAAAAGACAAATGTCTTCCATAAAAAGGGAATCGATCCCGAAAAATATACAATTTCAATTAAGAACGCTGAGCGAGTTCTTAAGCAAGGTGGGGTTTTCGGAGACTGTGGTATATGGGCCTGTATTTTTTTATACCGGCTGTCGCATTGCAAATCGTTGGATGTGGAAGATCCTATTCAGGCTGCCCTTTCATATCGTGAACAACTGGCTAGGTTTTATCTAAAACATAAAGTCGTTACCTGCTAGCTTGTAAGACAGATTTCACAATGCGTTCACAACCATGGTCAACTGTCGATATCAACAAGTAAGTGTCATGTTCTTGACTCACTATCGCATCTTTGAACACATTATATTTATTGATAACCATAACCGAATACATTTAGTAAGCCAGCCCATAAACTGGTAGATATAATAGGTCTAGCATAACAATGGAAAACAATTAATCATTAGCATGATTAATATGAGGTCTAGCTTAACATGAAATACAGAGCAAATAACAACCAACTGATTAATAAAAGGTTCTTGAATGTTGTGGCTCTTTTTTCATATGTGGTTGCCATCTCTTGAGCCTGATTGATACTCCTCAGCAGTCCTGGAAAAATCTGCACAGATCTTTGGCACATTGGTGGATCAAAAAACCCATTAAACCCGCAACTGTCTTGTCCCTGTTAAAAGTAAACATATCTACATTATAGTTTCATGAAATGCAACTACACATGTCTAAACTGATAATACTTACTGTTTTTGGACAACAATGAAATATGCGTCCAGGGTTAGTTGGTGTACAGGATGTTCTCAATACTGTAGGCAACCCACATTGACAGATCCTTGGTATGTACATACTTAGGGTTTGCAACTGTAGACATATTTAGATTGGTGATCAAATAATGTGTAGATATTTTGTAATGAGGTTGGGGATGGTTGTGTTAGGTCTATTTATTTAATGGTGAAGTAAGAGAAAAAGTACACCTTACTTTAATAACACCACATTGAATGTAATGTGTTCACCAATTTTAAAATTAAACATACGAGGCAGCATAGCTCGTGCGATGCACGGGATTCGTTTACGATAATTTAGCATCGGTGATTTATTTAAAACAAATTACATAATCTAAAATTGATTAAATCTTATTTGGTTATATTAGTTTATTAAATAAAAAAATATTATTAGCTATTTGTTTTAGTTTTTGGTCAAACTACTTAAGTATATGAAAGGTTGGGCATTAATTGTTTTTGGATGTATGGGAAGTGTATGTAATCATGGCTTACTGTTATAAAGGGGTGTCTCAAGGTTTTCTATCAAATCAATTCCCTATCTTTGAGTAAAAAAATACACACATTTCTCTAAAAAAAATAAAAAAAATGACCACTCCAATGCCTTTGATCGATGAGTTAGCTAGAGCTGCTGGTTCAAGGCTTGTGAAAGATATGATGATCGTTAAATTTAAGAGAGAAGTTGATGTTATCATACTTGAGGAAGCTGAGCTGCACAAAAAAGCCAATGAAATAAGGTCTAGGGTGACCGGTAGGGAGTCCGTGATTCAGGAGCTGGAGCTCTTGTTTGGTTTTGATTCCACCCTGCAAAGCCTTGATCATTTGAACCGCCTGCACACAAAAGACCTAACAGAGATCTCAATAACGGAATATGTCGGCTGATCTCTTGACTTTGATTGAAAAGCTACAGGCTATGGAGCTCTAAGCCTTTTTTTTATGTCGTTTTGAATGGGTCTTTTTGGCTTTAGATGTTTAAGAAGCTTTTTGGTGTTTTAAAGTTGTCTCTTTATGTTGATTATCTGTTAAAAAGGATGTTAAATGAATATTTATTAGGTATATATATTTAGTTTATTCTGATTAAAGATATATTAGGCATACCTAGTGCTAGTTTAGTTTGTTAAAAACCTCTTTGTGTAAGGTTGCATTGTTTGGATGTCTACTAACTAATTTGTAACCATATTTATTGCAGGATTGTTGCCCTTTGTTCCGGTAAGAGGGTAGTTGGAACCAGGCTAATAGTCAATTTGCGTGAAACCCTAATGACAATTAAGGTGTTTATGGTTCACCCAATGCATAATGTAATGGATAACAATAGTATTTTAACAGTTTAACCAAGTTATGGTTAATGTAATGGAAAACTTATTTTAACTAATGTAAGGTAATATGTATCAATTTAAAGACTATGACAACAATAAATCTACAAACATATCATCTTCATAGTATTAAACATAACATATATTATATAATATAATATAGCGACCGATCAGTGATCAGTTTAGATACATTAGTTGCAAGATACAGTCAGTTGATGGTTACAAAACCGTTGATATATCAGTACCAACACCACGCCCAACCTAAACGCTTACAAACCCAACAACAGACCATACAAAACAACGAAAATAACCAAATCAAACATGAACTATTCTTCAAATGAGTCATAACTGCCGATTTGCTCATCCTTCTCGTTCAACCCATCACGTACTTCAGACATGATAGCAGTTAACGCCTCCAACCTTATTCGCTCCCTGATCTAAACCTTACGCAAGTTTTCATGTATAACCCAGCCAGCTACTTCATCATCGTGGTCGATCGACCAGAGCTCTGCCATTCTAGCTGTTCGTATTTTTATCTTGGCTTCCAACTCATTGCGTCGTTCCCCTAGGTACCTAATAAAGGCTTCGTCTTCGAGTTTCTCATGAACAATCAGAATCTTGAAGCATTCGTGAAGTTTCTGTGTGCCAAAAATCTGTTTCAGTTGATAGATCAGAGGAGTTTCTGAAGCCATTGATTTTATTCTCATGAGAGTTAGGATTTTTTTAGAGGGTGTAGATAAGTTAGGCTATATGGATTACTAAGGACATGATGCAACTGTATATAAAGAAGTATAATGGAAAGTGAACAGGTGAATATTCAATGTAGGTATTTAATTGTAATTAATTCACAACTTATGTTTAGTTTCCCATGCAGAAATATCATAGACGTGTTTGAAAAAGTGTTTTTGAAAGAACACGTAAATAACTAGACCAAGTGTATACATAATGTGAATGAAAGTTTTCTTGTCAAGTTTATGTATTTCTAGTATGTACCAGTGTAACTTTTAGTCATTAACCCAAGAAATAAGGTTTCGTGATTACATTCATTAGTTATACTATGACTACTTTAATTTGACCGGACTATCTTGCTTGTTAAAACTAGAATTAATACAGAATGCATAGAAATATCCGCATAAATTGTTCAACATGCATTACAATGACTTTTTCGAAGTCCATCCTTGATTGTTTATACTACATGGACACATACTGTTAAACCTCAAACTGAGGATAGTAGTAAGTATCATCCGACAAATGTTGCGATAACCCCGTGGCGTCATCCATTGACGACTCGTTGTAAGCTGCAGGCGAATTATAGTGTTCTAATTCCATCGCATCTTCCACTGGGGCATCATCATCTTGCTCATAATCCATTTCATCAGCAAAATCTCGGTTGTCGTTCGTATTTTGTGTACGCCGCATCTGTACATGGACGAGTGCAAATGCTATGTTATGAATATCAGCATACACACAAACTAAGTAGAGATAAATTAACTGAAATACTTACGTTTTCACTTGGAAATGGCTTACGACAAGAGTCTCGATAGTGTCCCGTTGCACCACATCTTCCACAATGTACGATCCTAGGCTCCTCCCCTTGTGATCTGATACGTTGATTTCCCTTTGGTCGTCCAGGTTTCCGCTTAACAAGAGCAGGCGGTAAAACAACTGGCAAGTCAACTGGAGTTTCCCACGTGTCTCGAAAAGGATGCACCAACTGTTCATATGTACGTTTCAGAGTTGTTTGGGAAAACCAACCCTTGGCCCAATGATTACAGTTACTCATCTGACAAAATCTAGCCACAGCACAAACGTGCCCGCACGGTAAACCGGAAAGTTGCCATTTGCGGCAACTACAATCACCCTCTGTCAAATTAACTGTGTGTACGGATCTGGGGTCCCTAACCTGATAAATTTTTGCATGCTGAATACCACGGACAACCCATGTAGTGCTTTTTATGATCCTGTCGTTAACTTTACCACTAGCCCATGCTGTCAGCGCAGCCGCTGGTGATTCTCCTCTGAAATGGTATTCATATTAATCATTGTTAAAACATACATGATAAATCACAAATAAAAAAATAAAAATAAAAATGAAATAAACAAAGATTAAAATAACAATTACACATGTGTGCCTTTCACAACATTCCCTTCACCGTTGTATCTACGCTCATAGAACCACCGTTGAATAAGCTCGCGGTAATACTCTATTAACATTGTTATTGGAACATTGCGTACAAACTTGGTTAAGGAATTTATTAACTCGGCGCTGTTTGATGTCATGTAGTTGTATCTTTTTGCTGGACATTATGCTCTTGACCACCTATCAAAACCGGCGTCTTTAAGTTTTCTGTACGCTTCAGGTCTTAACGTTCTAATCTCAGAGATTGCATTTTGAAAATCAGACTCCAGGTACGCTTTACATGTCTTCCAAAATAGGGCCTTATGCTTTTTACTTTTCAATCTGCAGTTCATCATCAAATGCCGACAGCAGTACCCATGAAAGGCTCGAGGAAAAACAGTTTGACATGCAATGGTAATAGCGTAATGCCTATCAGATATAATAGCAAAACCATCACGTCCATCGATACATTCTTTCAGCTTCGACAGGAACCAGGACCATGATTCAACAGTATCGCCTTGAGCTACACCCGTTGCAAGTGGTATTATCTGATTGTTAGCATCCATTCCGACAGCAAGCAAGTTGGTTCCAAGGTACTTTCCTTTTAGGTGCGCGACATCTATCTTTATAAGCGGCCGCATATAATTTAAGAAACTCCAGATCTATTTAGTTAATAACATATAAGTGAGTTTAAAAATAAATGTAATAAAAATACTATGGTATATAAATTTGGTAAAATTCGTGAATTATGCTTACCGAAACACCAAATCCTACAAAACACATCTTGAATTGTCCTTCTGCATCTGTCTCAATGTGTGTCACGGTACCCGGATTTGCCAACTTAAGGTTGTAACAATATTTGGGTAAGAGGGAAAACGATTCATCATGGGAGCCGTGTAGCAATTTTAGGGCATAATTTTTCCCAGTCCATGCCCGAAGGTAAGAAATGTCTATTTTCCATTCTATTTTAAAATTTGTCTTTATGTCCTTACCTGTATACACCCGTCTGTTGTCCCTCATTTTTTCTATGATCATGTGACCAATTATAACCTTTGAAGCATTCCTATGGTTAGGGAGTAATTGTGTTTTAGAGCATGTGTGTGAAGGGTGAAGGTTGGTGACCCTAAAAAAATTGGAATCTGAAAACTTTCATGTGTAATTGTTCCAACTGCATCCTGGAACAGCACATCTTACACTATACTGTAACAAACCGGAATTTTCCAAACTAATTTTTAATAATAAATGTCAATTTATTATTACCTAACTATTTATCTAAGCATACATGAGCTTACATAACTATTTTCGGGAAAACAAACCCGCACATTGTAGCATACAGTGACTCACTACATAGTTTATTTCATCAGAAAACGTGAATATTTTCATTTTCTGACTATTACTGATCAATTACGAGAAATATCTCGCACCAAACACCACACGCGTACCGACACAAATCCTAGTAAAGGCATGAACTCAATACGGGTTATCCATAAATAATAAATTTTATAACGATTATAAACGACCTCGTTAATAATGTTTTAGCACTCCCGCTAACCTCGAAAACACAAATTACACTTGAGCTCAACGAAACACGGGGTACACTTAAATCCCCACGAGAGTTACAAAACTAAAAACACTTCACAACTTACCTTTATTTAAATTAACCTCACTTTATTTCTTTTTTTAGTATACCCTCACTTTATAACAAAAGTAAAAAAAATAAATAATAAATATTAAAAGAGTAAATTAACAAATCGTCCTTGTGAATAGCTTTAACCAAACCGACCCCTATTCATCCCCATTCCTCTCTCTCCTCCAGTGATAAAACCAAAACAAGGACAAGACCTGTTTTCCAAACTCCTGCTGCTACGCTTCAAGACCCCATCTCCTCTTATTCATCTCAGGGTAACCACGAGATGGTCACACAACATCAGGCCCTTGTCTTTTTGGGCGTCAGCGAGGCAGAGTGAGGTGTGGAGGGGACGACTTCCATTTTTGGCTTCAAATCAACTGTTAACGCGAAGACGGGAATCAACCCTACTTAATTTCATCTTTATAATTCAATCGGGTCACCAGGGAGTCCTCACACTCAAAAGTTTCACAACAAAATTTTAGTAGTTTTCTTAAGGGTTTGGTATGAGGATTTGGTGGTGGGTTCCTGCCTGGTTTCGGGTCAAGTCGAGTTTTATTCAAGTATTTTCTTCTTGTTGTCGCATCTCCAATCGATCCACAAACGCCTCTCTTTTGTAAGGATTTATATACTTGTTGTGGTATTATTATTGCCTCGATTGTTTTACTTATCGACTAGTTGTTCATCTTTTGTTTATAAAACTGATTATATGTTTGATATTGTTGACCTTGTATGGTAAATAAGGATTTCGACTTACTAATGAAACACAAAATAAACAAAGACCAAAACTAGATTTGAAAACCATAGTCTTGGCTCGGATTTGGAAGTGTTTCTTTTTAATCTTGCTTATTTTTATTGGCTTATTGTGTTGGTATTTGGCTTGTTTTTGTTGTGGTCGAGACCCACAGAAAGGCGTTTAAGAGATTGCTTTGAAACTTGGATTTTTGGTTTAGAGTTGTTTCGAGAATTGTTGTCTTGCCTTGCTCACTGTGTCAAAAGACAGCTTACAAAAGAATCACTAACTGGTTTAACTTATAATCAAATGGGTTTGGCCTTGATGTTGCCTCTTTGATCACTCTTTGTAATCACAATCATAAAGTAATGAAATAGTTTAAAAGCTGGTTGTGTTTGTTTTTTTTTTTTACTGTGGGTCGAAACCCACAAAGGGGTTGAATCGATTTGAAAATGTTCACACTTGTTTTCGTCATTCGTAGCCTTAAATTTGTGCAGTTGGTTAACACCTAGTAGTGGCTAAACGTACCCCGTTTTGATTAACTATTTTAGTGCTTAGCCGTGTGTTTGTCCAGCCGATAAATGGTTAAACAAATACGGTCTAAAACTGGTTTTGTCGAGGTCAAAACTTTAGTAACATTCAGTGCATAAGGATAACTAAACGCATGCCTTGCTTCACTGATTTACTAAGTATTTGTCTTGGGCCAAGGCCCATCGCCAAACTCCTTTTTTTGTCAACTATTTCATTGTTGAGCCAAGCCCAACAAGGCCCACTCCATTTGCTGTCACTGAGTAGGGTGCGTTTGAGATAAATAACACAAAAGTTTTGTTAAATGGGACTTAAAATTGTAGAAAAGATAGGTTAAAAGTAAATCTGGATTTTGAAATTGTTATGTGTCGAGCCACATGGCTTATTTATTTTGATTTGTTACGCCGCGATTTAAACGACACGACTCCATTCGTATCACTCGACCACGAGTTCGCGACTTAATTTATACCGAGCTTATAAGACTTATCATGAGCCAAACCATATAAATATACATTCAAACTTATACAATTAGACTAAACAAAATCTTAAAGTCTTGAACTTGCTATTAATATTAAAGGCTTATATTTAAATTTATTTTACTTATTTCGGCTTATAAAATTTACTTGAGTTTTATAAACAATATATACAACGGCTTATTTATTTAAACATATATTTTGTAACTCCTAGTTACCACAAGAAACCCATATATATGCACAAGTCATGCCCGTTTTTCTCATCACAAAGTTATGTATGCATACTATAAACACTTTTCCACATTTTTCCCCGACAACGCTCAATAATCATCAACGATTATTTTCCGTCCTTGTCTTTCGCATACTTGTCTAACGAGTACGTTTCATCATAAACACTTAACGCTTCTGTACGTGTGACATACACACTTCCAAGAGCCAATACACACAAACATTTAGAAAACTATTTTTTTTAACTTAAATGCTGACACACAAGCAACAACAACACAAACACTTTTAAAACTTTTTAACTTATTTAAACTTCAGAGTCTTAAACCTTAAACTATGAACTAAGACATGCCTTACTAATCTAGGTCGCGTGTTGGTGCCGAACACTATCTGATTTGTTGCACTATCTGACTGCTATTCACTGAGGTGAGTTCATGACCCATACTTTTACTTGTTTTATAACTGTTTTGGGGGAGAATACATGCTCGTTTTTAACTAAACACAATGCTTGTTTTATTTGAATGCGCAATTGTTTACTTAAACACTACTGTTTTTCTGAATACTTGATTGTTTATTCAAATGCACCTATGTGTATATTGGTTGCATACTTGATTATTTTCTCGCATACACAAGTGTTTTATAAACATGCAACACACTTTATGAACAATTGCTTTTATGCAACACACTTTATGAACTAATGCTTTTATGCTACACCCTCTATGAACTATTGCTTATGTGCAAACACTTTACAAATCATTGCTGTTACGCAAACACCTCTATTGAATGACTATTGCTTTTATGCAAACACTTTTATGGACCACACTGAAACTTATGCTTTATTTACACTATTACGCGAGTTAGCCTAAGACACTGAATCCCACAATGCCCAAACTCATGAACCATCAATTCCTGCTGGGAAGTGCGAATGCTATAAATAGATCTATTGGGGTTGACACCCCCGTTCGGTTTGGCCGGATAGGCAAACGCGAGCGTATAACATGTCGAAACACGAGTGTCACGGGATAGACACTTGCAAGGGCTTTATTTAACGTGCTTCTAGAGCATGCACACTGTCAAGCTTCGGTTGCATGAACTTAGTGCTAGCGTAATAGACTATTTACCATGTGACATTATATTCGTTGTAATGATCACACACTCTACTCATGGTCCACAATTTTAATTTTACTGTAAGGTAAACACTATTTTCATGACATTGCGAGCGATGCAATGGTCACAAAACTCGTTATTGAACTCACAATACTACTATTTTATTATAAACATATGAACTCACCAACCTCGTGTTGACACTTTTTAGCATGTATTTTCAGGTTTAAGGCGATAGCTAACTATTGAAGGTTTTGGCATGGCATAGCATGGTCATAGACAACTCTGACATACGTTTGGGACCGCTTAAACTCTTTTATGGGCCTATATCTTTGTACTATTTTTGAACGATGTAAATTGAATATTTTGATAACAAAATTTATTCTAAATGGTTGAGATGAAAAACCGTTCTTTGTACTTGTGTTATGATACCAATTGAGTAGCACCCCATGACATGTATGCTTCCGCTAAACCAGATTTTGGGGGTGTTACATATACCTTTTCTTACAAGATTTAATAACGTAAAATTCAAACCCTTCTATTATAGCTTTCTTTGCTATTGTAATTATACACTCTGCCTTATCATTAAATCTATCACCCATTTTAATGCTACATAGAACTCTATTTTCCAAGTTACATCTATAATTATCTTTAATATCAATTTCAGGTGCAAGTGGAGGGACAGACATATGTGTAAACAATTTGTTGGGATTATTTTGTGATGATGCATCAGGTATATAAGGCTTATTTAAATCAAAATCAGCAGACTTACAAGAAGAATACGTTTTCGCCTCATGCAACTTGATAAACAGTTTTGGTATTTGGTCGGTAACATGTGAAAAATCACACACAAAGCTTTCAACGTCTTCATCATCAATTACTTCAGAACCTATTTTGTAGGACAATGATATCATATGATCTACGCTGATGGTGAACTTTTCTCTGCAATAATTAACCAGATTCAAGTACTTGATGTTGTGTGAGAGTAACACTTTTCGTGTTGATGGCAGACACACGAGAAAACATTTAAATTTATTGGTGGAATTATGAGAGCTCATTGTGTTGCACCTGGTGTTCGTGTTTGTTAATTTGGAGTATTGTTATGCAGCATATACAGGACGAATAAGGGAAGTACATAGCAATGAATATAGTAGTAAATTTCCTTAACAACTATATGAAGTTAAGTAATTGAAGTCGCATAAAAATAGTACAATCTAATAACTTCCCTAACCACCAACCACCAATTATACATTTAATTGGTTCAACTACGCAGTGCATAAAATCATAATTAAAGCATCATAAGTACAGTCACATAATAATGTGAACAATCCTTAACACTGGCATCATAGGACTATTAAAGGTAAAGCTTGTGAATTGGTAAATACTACAAAAGTTTTAATTTTTTGTCTGCATACGCAGCAGTTTGAAAAGATGGACCCAAATAAAAGTGAAGATTGGCAGCTATCGCTTGATGTAGACGATTCTAATCTATTCCGAACCTCCACCAAATGCACCATCAACAACCAGCAAGCACGTGTGGACAATACAAGCAGCCAAAAAAATGTGTCAAATAAAAGCTTTGTTGTTGAAAAAAATGATTTTCAACCGGTTAGGATAATACCTGGCCCTGCAGGTATTGTTCAATCAGCAAAGCTGCTTAAAACACAGCTTATTTGGGACGGAGTGGAGGACTCTCAAACACCAACACAAGCCTTCATCATGAATGCAGATGAAGAATTAGCTCAGAATGAGTGTTTTACACGTGGACCGTGGGTTAGCGCGGTTGATTATGTTCATAATAATGGGGGGATTGTCTACGGCTGTCTGGGTAACATCGATAAATTTATGCAGAAAGGTAAACTTGAGCAAGTTATTGCAATAGTGATGTCTGTTTCTCCAAATGTAATTGGAGATCTAACAGTTACTTTGAAGGATCCTATAGGCTCAGTTAGTGGTGCAGTACACCACAAAGTCCTTAACGAAGATGGGGGTTATGGAAGGAAACATTTTACCGAAGGGGCAGCTTTGGTACTTTCTAATGTTTCAGTTTTTAATCCAAAAGAGTCTTTGCATTACCTTAACATTACTAAAAGAAACATAGTTAAGGTTTTCAATAAGGATACGGTTCCTGATAGTGGCAGTGGTACACAACAAACACAAGGGTGCAGTGGAGTTGCATATTTTTTGAATTGAAACAGTTGAAGACTATGCAACATAAGTTAGATGAAACCTAGCATGAGAGTCAGCTATATAGGCGAAACGACTCAAATTTGTATTAGATTTCCTGTCAATGTTTTATGTTTTATATGCTATAATTGTTAAGTATTTATGCGCTGCTTAACCGACATGTTTTCCATTAAATGTGTGTCTATGGGTGTGTCTATGTATGGGTAGTCTCTGGGTTGAATATTTATGTGCTGCTTAAATGTCATGTTCCCTCTCAATAAGGACATAACATTCTATCCTAACTCATGAATGGCTTCCTTGAATTGGTTAGGCTTGATACACAACATAAACATACATGAATAACAAATTTTTCACTTGTTTAACCAAATAAAGTTAAAATACATAAGGTAGGATTACAAAATAAAGTTAATACCAGAAATAACATTGATAAAAAGAAGACATACATATAATTATATTACTGCAATGTAATTCAACTGTGCCCGATGTTCATTCTCCTTTGCTAGAACCACAACCTTCCAACCCATTCCTTGCTCTTAGGTATGCGAAAACAGTTTCAAGTTTTGTTATTCTCTTTTCTAAATCCTCACTCATTCTGTCAGCAGGTGTTGTCTTCTCCTTTCCAACACCCTCCAGCTCATCATAGTAGTAATCTTTTTCCCTAAGCCATTTAAGGATATTTGATCTTAGATCATTAGGTATTTTCTTTAGCGCATCAAGTATTTTGTCAAACAAATGCAGGTTTGACAAAACTGTATCCCACTCCTCTTCATCTGATCTAAAGGACAGTGAGTTGCCCTTTTTATTGTTTGACATTCTTATTGGATTGATTGTGACAGATTATTTTTGTGAATGTTTTTAATGGAAATTTTAGGGTTTATTGGAACAAATCAATTATGACCAAAAAAAACCCCTTTTTTTCGACGTATTGGACCTTTCAATGAGGCAAGCCCACACTTTTTGGACAATCAGGAAAGCTAAACCCGACCCAGTGAACACAACTTACATTACTACTTAAACTTTAAACACACATTAAACTTAAAAGTTACTTAAAATTTTAACACGCATTAAACCTAGAACACGAACTACTGTAAACATGAAACATAAAACTACGATTCAATTAAATGAATCATCTGACACATATCCCTCGTGACTCGAATAGGAGGCACTTGAATCGTCCTCACTCGATGGCACAGGTGGAAGTCTCATTTTCCATCGCCGTTCTGCTCTTTTGTTTCTCCGATCCTCTTTACCTTTTAAATACGCCTTACACTCTCTTAACTGACGTTCTTGTTCAGCTTTAAACTCCAATAAGACTTCCATATCCAGCTCGTAATGTTCTTCTTCAGTCAACCCAACGGTATTGGGTTGGTTTTGTGGTGGAAAGTTTGGTGGTTGATTGTTTGGGGGTTGATTGTTTTCTGGTGGAAACAAAACTTCTGGTGGAGTGACAGGTGGTGGGTTGTCATATTGGAATACTGGAAATAAATCTTCTGGTGGAGTGTTTTGTGGGGAATTGTCTTCCGGTGGTGTCTTGTAAACCGATTCGTTATCAGGTGATGTGTTGTGCGACATTGTTATGAAGAAGAAAAATGAATTCTTGGTAATTTGTGTGTGAATTGTCTGTGTGTATTTCAGCATCTAAGAATAGGTATTTATAGGATGGTTTTTAGATTTGAAATTTAAAAGTTTATCCCGCTTTCATTTTGAATTCAAATTTTGAAAGTATCCTGCTTAATTTTTTAATTCAAATGTTGAAAGTATCACGCTTTGTGAAAGGACACACATTTGTGAAAGGACACACGCTTACGTTCAAATTACTACAAAGGATGATTAAAGTTTACAAACATAAAAATACCTAAAGATACACTATTAATACAATTGTTGTTTACAACATCCATGGACATACTCCCAATAGTTACATATACTCCACATCCTCTCCCTCATCAATTTCATGATGGACATAAAGCACCTTGTGTTTCCAGAAGTAAGCAACAGTACGTTCACGGAACGCAAGGGCAACTTCGCGAGGGTCACCAAACACTAGCGGTATGTTGTTCGTCAACCTATGTAACAGTAGACAAACCCAAACACCACAGTCTCCATACCCACCAGCTTGACATGGAACACATTCTGAAAACTCAAATGTAATTTGGTACGACCCCAACGCTAATCCCTTACTTTCTAAAACTCCACTCTCATTCGGGAACAACGGATGTTGACGCGACAACTTTTCCCTCATAGTTAACCACCACCTTCTGTTGTCCTGTATTGGCAAATTCTTTTGTCTCTTACGCGGGGCCGACGAATCATAAATTGTGATACTCCTTGTATTGATTTGCAGCTCCACAAGTGCCCAGTGAGTGCCCGGTTCATTCAGAGGGAAATATAACTGCAAATTAAGTAAAAGAACCCATTAATATTATGGATTGTATAAATACACAACCCCATATATGATTTGATATACACACCTTCTCTACACTCGTCAATGGCACAGGGTATCTATTGGAAGTTGCGTACGAGAGAGGCATGCCACCATCTAGTAGAGTTGAAGCAAAAAAAGAGCTAAAAAGTGACCAGTCTGCAGCGGGTTGCCTAAATCGTCATGCTATGTCTACCCAAACTTCCAAATGCTGTTGTCACAAACAAAAAATGGTATAAAATATCCTATTTTATAACTTAAGCATATGAATATTTACAAGCCATAAATACAAAACTTGGAATTAAGATTGACAAAAGGTCTTTAGAACAGAAACTGTCAATTAAGAAGAAACATACAACAATTTGTATACCATTCTAGTCATACTTAACAACCAATAAACAACCACATTAAAAAAACCTAATATGGAACTCAATATAGCGATTCAGACACAAGTTAATAAAAAGGGATTCAACAAAACATCAATTGCAAGATTGCTATAATTCAATATAAACTAGTAACTTACCATGTCTATCAGCCAACCTCTTTTTATCTTGTCCAATCCCAATAATGCAATCCAGAATTCATCATCAACAACAATATGACATCCGCCCCACGGAAACTTGTACATTTTCATGGACTCTTCACTGTCACCATTTTTTAACAAGTATTTCAAATATCCAGGCACACTCACTTTCCAGGGGTTTGCTTTTTTGTGTCACTGAAGATCCTGGAACAAAACAGGACAGACGTTACATATTTTGTGCATAAAAGATTAATAAAGTAGCACGCAATGTATTCGAATACTGTACCTCTTTAAAAGGTTCCACATGTAGTTTTTGCCAATAAATGTCGTCTGTAGTTAACGTTCTAGGACCATCGCTAGTATCATTGATTGGGCATTCTACTGGTTCCAAAGGCTTAGTCACCTTTGTGGCTATCTTAGCCCTTTTTCTTGGTTGTGGAGTTGTTTCGGGTTGCTTTTGGTATGGTGTTACGCAGGCAGGACCTGGTTTTTGCCGCCTCCGCGTACATCCGTACACATTCTCTTTAAAACCATTTGAGGGTGGGGATGCCATCAATTGCTTCATCATTTCATTGTTCGTTAATTCTCCAATGAACTTATCAAGATCATTCTTTTTTGGTTAAAACCAATCAAGTCACTAGTATTCGCCTCCAACGATGTAGCACAATCCATAGTTTGGCTCACCCGTGTCTTATCTTCTGACCGAACGTCTGCACCAACCGCATTTTGTTTTTGTTCTTCATTTGCCATTCCAGAGACATCGGTATTAGAGACATTATCGTCTTCAAAACCAGTCGACATATTATCCAAAGAATAATTTGGTAATTGTCTCTCAACATCCATGTAATCACTCAACGGATCGTTCCCCTGTAAAATTTATCATTAATGTAAACATATAACCAAACAAATTAAGAAAAAATTAACTGTTAACAATATATTACTTTATCGGGCATCTCGTAATCAACCACAGGCGCAAATGGTGGATCTGTCACAAGACAATGCTTTGGGTCTTGTCTCTCAAAATCCAACTTATCACCCGTCTCATGATTGGCCTATAACAAATAACGTTACTATAAATGCATAACCAAACAAATTTGATAAAAAAAAACAAATTAAATTTAATTAACCAACAAAATTATCTTACTTTATCGGGTACATGGCAATTAACATCAGTGAATGAAGGTGGATCCGTCACATAAGCCATTGCATCAATCAAATGACTAAGTGTGGATGGCTGTGTATATGCCTCATAAGTAATATTATCTACTGCACCAGCCGTTCCAATACGTGGTTGTGAGTTTACATCATTCAGCTTTTGGGTAACTTCTTCATGCTTTTTCTCAAAACATTCCTTTTCTTTGACTTTAATAGGCTCAACCGGTATTCGTACAGAAGCACCATACAGTTTCCTTAATTCATCAACCTTAGAAACAAGTTCCGGTTGCACATCAAAACTTCTTTACATAGTGCTTCAAACGCGTCCATTAGCTGACGTGATTCTGTAACAACGTACTTTTCAACATACTGACCATCATCCCGAACAAAAGGTTCGTGAACAATGTCCTGTCAGACACCAAAATCTGGTAGGGCCACATCATGTAAACCCTCTTTTCCAGTAACAATTTCTTTGGGAGACGCATCCTTTAAAACAATCTCGCTTCCTATCAAAGGTGAACCCTCTTTATCCTTAGCCAATCCAACAACAACTGGTCAAACGGCTTGAATAAAAGGAACATCCTCTCCTCTAAAAAAGGCAAGACTTCGAATAAACCATGGTTGCTGCAGCTCTCTCTCTCAGTTGGAACAAGGTCAATGATGGGTTTTGGATCCTATTAATTAATTCAAGATTAAACATTTACTATTTGTATAACAGCACATGTTATAACAAGAGGGAAAAAATGTTAGTATGATTACCTGCACAAACAACCGCTCATAATCTATTTTTTCAAATCTCCTAAAGTTCGACCAACCTAGTCCACGCGGAATTACATCCGTGTCTTTCGACCACCAGTTTTTGCTGTTAGGGTATGTTTCAAGAATCCATATCTAATTTAATCATGAAAATAACAACAAAATTAGTTAATCTATGCAAAAATTGGAATATTAATATAAAAAAATATTATTAGACAGACAAAAACATGTCTTCCCATACTACTGACCTTTAACGCCCAAACAAAACCATTAAGATTATATGTCGCCTGTTTCTTCGATTCTTGCTTCTTTAACTCCAAATGCATATTGGCATGCTTAGGAACCACATTCACTGTTCCTTTGTAAAAATATGTCCACATGTATTCTCCCCATCGATATGCATTCCAAGCAAAGAAATCATCAGCTAGTGTCAATAGATGGTGAGGCACGTTTGAAAACTCTTCACGGCCCATAAATATAAGCTCACACATAACCAAAAGACATACCCTTACGGCATCTTCATCGTTCAATGCAACCCAGCGTTGTTCATCCTGAAAAACAGCCCATAGCTCGCTGGCCTTTACACTCTTTGTTTTTTTGGATTTCTTCTCAAGAAACACACGGTAAGTAAAACAACTTTTCCTACTATCTTCAGGAGGAAGATTACCACATCTAAAACCAGTAATTAAACAAAACTCACGACGACCAAAATGAAGTTCCTGATTACCTGTTTTGTAAATTAAATCTGGGGAAGAAATAATTACTTGTGGCACAAAAACTTGATGTTGAAGAACATAATTCAACAAATGATTATCATTGGGGCTATGGGGGATATCTAACCAACGCCCAAAGACACTATTCCTAAACATAATATCACGATTTGGGTGGGCTTCCAACTTAGCTTTAATCTTTACCAGGTAATGCATCTTAGACCGGACACTCACTTTTGCATCAAATACCTCGGTTGCAATTGACATATCTGGAACTGCTACAGTTAGGGTTTCTGAATTTTTTTTTGAAATGCAATATGTGTTTGATTGTGTTGGGGAATTTTGATCGGGTATATGTTCTTGTTTTTTTGGTTCGCTCTTTTGTTTTGTGTTTGGGAAACCGCTACAAATTTTTCTAATATAAGATTTATTTTGTATGTATTTGATTTAGATTGTGTTAGTTTGTATTTTGAATTTTATGTTTTTTGAAACACAAAATCGCATATTGTAGATTTTTTTACAACTTTCATATATTAAAAAACTAATTAAAAGTACAAATCGCATAAAAAGTAATAAAACTATTTTACAAATCAAGTCTATTTAAAAAAGCAAGTTGTATAAATTAAAAAATTCATTACAAGTATAAATCGCATAAAAAGTACACCTATTTAATCAAACAAAATTTGTACAAAGCGCATAAAAAGTACTAACAATATTTCACAAATCAAGTCACTTAAAAAATTGTACAGGTTGCATAAATAAAAAGTACACCTATCTAATCAAACAAAATTTGTACAAAGCGCATAAAAAGTACTAATACTATTGCACATGTCAAATTAAAAAAAAGTTTGTACAGTTCGAATAAAAGGTACAAATACTATTACAAATGTCAAATCGAAATAAATTGTACAAGTTGCATAATAGTACACTTACACATAGTACCAGTTGTAAGAAAAAGGACACTTACACGCACGTACTTGTGTCTTACACACACTTAGAAAAGTGTACTTGGTACGAGGACATGTGGCAACATGGTATTGGTTTGTACGATTTGCTTAGGTAACATAAGTCGCAATGAGGCAAATGCGAAATGGAAAAAAAGCAAGGGCAAGTCTTAAAGCATGGTGAATTTCATGGGGCAAATCCTCATTTATCCCTATGTTTTTTTCACAAGTACTTGTATGATCCTTTTGCGACATTCCAATCATAATTAAAAAACCATTCACTGGGGGCCCTTGTCACCATGACATAGTGAAACACAACGAGAACCTCATTAAGGCTGGAGGGAGTGGTGCATAAGTGACTCACCGCCACCTTAGCTTTCTTTCTCCTCTCATTCCTACTCACCATATAAAGGTAGTGGTGACACTCACTCACATTTATAAAAATATACCCCACACACACTCATAGATAAAATATTCAATTATAAAAGTTTCACTCTTTCACACCTCTTAATGAGGTGAGTAACTCACCAAAATGCTACATATTTGACCATGACTTGGAGAAGAGGAAACACGTACTTTTTTTATCAACATTTAAGCCAACGAAACTTGCAAATATTGATCTAAGATCAACAAAAAGACTGATTATATTAAAAATAATAATTGAAATGACTATACTACCCTTGTCTTCTTAAACTATACCCCTCATCTTCTTCCAGCTTTTCATTCCCACACCACAATTGAAAAATGAAGCAGGGAGGAAGAACATCATTGCATTTACATAAGATCCCACACCACAATTAACAAAAATTGACCTAAGTTGACAAGTGGTACATACCAACTGTAACAACCACCATCATCCACCTCCACCACCACCACCATCAACATCATTCCAGTAACGAACCTCCCGTCGCCGCCACCCCATCTTAGATTTTTGGGGTTGTGAGATTCGGTTTGTAGCATAAAAAGAACAAAGGGATTGATGTTTTGTTTTTATGTATGAGTGTGTGAATTGAAGATGAAGATTGAAAGATAAGATAAAGTTGTGTTTGTAAGTTGGGATTGCACCGTGGGGACTGATGATGGTGGGGTTAGGGGTTTGGTGGGGAATGATAGTGGCGTTGTTGGAGGTTTGATGGCGGACTGGTGATGGCGAGGGTGGGGTTTGGTGGTGGATTGATGATGGTGAAGGTGGCGATTTAGTGGTGGTGTTATAAAGCTGGTATTGTGGTATTATTGATGGCGAGGGTGGGGTTTGGTGCTGGAATGAAAAGCTGGAAGAAGATGATGGGTATAATTTAAGAAGACAAGGGTAATATAGTCATTTCAATTATTGTTTTTAATATAACCAGTCTTTTTGTTGACCTTAGAACAATATTTGCAAGTTTCGTTGGCTTAGTAATCTCAGTAAAATGGAGAAAGTAAGTTGTTATTTTATGGTCTTTACCCTTTGTTTGACTACATTTGGTACAAAACTTATCACACTTTGGCTTGATTTTTTATGGGAAAATTTCAAAAATACACCAAATATTGCAAATTCTAATTTTGGTCATGTGCGACCGTGCTGATGCGCGACCCCATTAAAAAGTTAACATGTGACATGACAAAAATTATCATTCTAATCATTTAGTTTACATTTGTCACATTTTGAATCGGTCGCATAGTCACATAACCGTCAGTCGAACAAGGCAAATGTTCGGCCACATTCAAAATGTGACAAGTGTGTCACCAAATGATTAGAATGGCACATTTTGTCATGTCATATGTCCAATTATGAATTGGGTCGCACAGTAACACGGTCGCACATAACCAAATGAAAAAATTGCAAAATTCTTGACTTAGTTGTGGACCCAAATTTGATTCTTGGCTTACTTTTGAAATTTTCCCTTTTTTATCATTGTTACAAGGTTTATGCACCCTTAACCACATATTTGGTTTTAATATGTTATTGTTGCTACAAAGTTTGTACTAGGTAGGTTTATACACCTAGTACAAGACTTATATACATGCAAGACTTAAACACACTTAGAGCAGTGCGTATTGTGAAGCCGTTCGGCTCGTGCCGTTCTCCAAAAATGTTGTCACGTCAACAAAACACATAGCAACATCTGAAAATCTTTGGCACCGCATTTTGTGCCGTTACCATTGGCACCTTAAAATGTGGTGCCGTTCTCCATTTTTTTTCATTTACAAAAACATACATAATAACTAAAATAAACTTCATTAAATTAAAAAAAAAAAAAAAAAAAAAAAAAAAAAAAAAAAAAACACACACACACACATTACATTAATTAAAAAAAAAAGTTACATAAAAATAAAAACCTAGTACTCGTCGGTTGGATACTTTGCTCGGATTCGCACTTTTTGAGCTTTCACGATCGTCGCGTCGATCGGATCCATCTTGCTTGTATCCATTTGTAGCATTCGCATCTCCTCGGAAATCTTTTGAGATTCATATAATGTAACTCTCGCGAGTGACTCTCGTTCGATAACATCCATCTTTGCTTTGCGGTCTAACTCGATTTGTTGTTGCATCATTTCTTGAAACAATATTGCCGGGTTTGAACTGGAACTAGCGGTCGAGTTTGACGAATGTTGACTATTAGAAATCCGGTGCATGCCATCAGGCCGTGGCAACGCGTCTTGTAACACCCCCAAAATATCGCAGCAGAATGTAATATCATTGGGGTGCTACTTATTAGTACAACAGTTATAATCATATAAAACGACTCTAAATGAGATGTTTTAAAATACTATCATTCAATCAAAATAAAACATCAGAGTTTACAAGAGGTCCCAAGTAGTTTTAGAAAGCATAATGGATTAATATAAAAGTTTTCAAGAGTTTATCGAATGATAACACAATGCATGCCATCAAATTATTCTTCGTGCAACTTCATGTTAGCCAAATACCTTAAGGACATGAGATAAACAAGCTAAAAAGTCAACACAAAGGTTGAGTGAAATTCACAGGTTTATAAATAATTAATGGACCAAAAGATTTCAGAGTTAATAATAATTGCAACGAATATAATAATGGGTAAATAGTAAATATTGGGCTAAGCTCATGAACTCAAACGTTAATTAATATCTCATATTGATATTAAGAATGCCCTAAAAGGTAATTTGCCATATTACCTAATTTCTCAATATT
This sequence comes from Artemisia argyi, assembly GCA_030686995.1. Lineage (NCBI taxonomy): Eukaryota > Viridiplantae > Streptophyta > Magnoliopsida > Asterales > Asteraceae > Artemisia > Artemisia argyi. The sequence continues at coordinate 79,312,205 of CM060677.1, forward strand.
ATGTGTCCTTTTGACCTAAAGTTATCAAGTGAGCGCTACTCACTCGGATGGGCTCGTCAAGCCTAATATGCATATTCATAATATTAGTGTTTACTCAGTTTGTAATTAATGGTTCACGATGTTAGGAACTTATTTCTGGCAACAAAGGCACCTAGGCAATAATACTTTCTAGTAAGCATACAGTTAAAAGTACTTGTGTCAAAATTGTAAAATAGCATGTATCTCCCGCGATGGGTTTATAAACAGTTTAAAGAGTTAAAGTGGGGCTATGAACTCACTGTAACAAAAGTGAATATCAAGATGTAAGTAGAGTGACGGGTAAACCGAGAAGTCCTACGAGCAACCTAAAAACAGTATGTTGCGTCTTAGGCTTTTAAAAAAATAAAGTATGAATGCAAGAAAGTTTTATATAATTATTATATCAATTATGCAATTCTACATAGTGTTTTTAAGGTTTATAAAGTGACAGGTACTAAGATTGACAACTAATGAAAGTGTTATGAGCCCTAGTATATAAATTGTCCGAGGTTCGGGTTTTTATGATATTTTATAGTCCAAAAATCCTATTGTGTTGATATGTGGTTAGATTGTCCAAAAATGAGTTATTGGGTTTATTCCCAAAAGTGGGTCCTACCATTTCGGGTAAGTGTAAAATAAATTAATAAGTGGTTGTAGAAATTTATAATTTATAAATTTTTAATTACAAAACAATTATATTAATTTTTGTCATTCATAAAGGTATAGATGTAATAAAATATTTTTGACCATTTTTATGTAAACTTTAACAAGTTATAAGATTTTTAAGCTAGGTGTGAGTTTTGATAATAAGTCGGTATTTGAAATTAAAAATTCTGTTTCTCCTAAACTGTAAGGAGTTATACTTCATATTTTATATTTTTGAAAAGGTATTAATCTGTACTGATAAGATTTGTGGATCCCGCTGCTATAAAAATTATACAACTTAAGTGAAATCACCATTTTACCCAAATATGTCAAGTCTGATCGGGACAGCACCTAACAATCCCACCGTTTATGCGATAAGTTGAGTTCCGTAACTCCTTTTATGCGAGGTTTTCAGCTACATTCAAGTTAATATGTCACCTACCACTTTTATGTTTTGTGCAATAGAGGGTGTAATACAAATTTTTAGACTTTTTAGCCATTCAAATCTGGTGTGCGTTTTTCAAAAACCTTTGCCGTTTATTTTCTAATTAATTCATTGGGTATCGTCTCACGACCAACCACCTGGAAAATCGAAGATAAGAGATAGATCTACAGGCCTATATTTTTACCTAAGTCTCTAAGCGTACTAATTAAGTGCAGAAATTCCAAGAACCGTCCCTGGCCCAAAAGGGTCTTTGCAAACTTAGTCCCAATCATAGTTTTAGGTAATTTAAGTTATGTACAATGCATAAATTAATAAAACAAGTATATGAAACCTGAAAGGTACATAAAATGTAAATAATATCAGATTTGAAATGAAAAGATGAAGTGCCTCCTTACAAAGATTTGAGGTGTAAGATCAAGAAAATACAAGAACAATATTACTTTCAAGCTAGAAGGATTTATGATCTTCTACACGAGCACAACATTAGAACCAAAAATCAAAATGAAGGGTGTTGGTGGGCTGAGAACTCACGGCAAGAAGAGGGGAAGAGCAAAAGAAAATGTGGAGTGGTTTGAGATTTGTTTTAGAGTAGTTTGCATGTTACTTTGATGGTTTTAACACACAATGGTAGACATAAGTAGAAAGACTACTACAAGTGTACTTGTGGTAGTGTCTTTGGACACCACCTCATGAGAGGTGGTGATCTTGTTACAATCTTAGTATAAAATGTATCATTTTAGTGTATAGTTTGATATAGGTAATTACAAATGTGGAGTTTTTAAGACGCGAAACTTAAAACCGGGTAACGTAAAAATACAAAACTTACAAAAAGTTAAAACTTGACATAAAAATCTATTTTGATATTTTAGGTGATCCTCGAGCTTGTTGGGTGATTACTTGATATTTAAAAATTGAAACTGCGCAAAACGCGAAATGTACAAAGTCTAAGTAAAAATAGAAAAGTAAAAAAATGAAATATTAAATTATGATTGTAAGGAACAAAAATGCATAAAATACTGAGTATTGTCAGATGTCGGCTTAGGTTAAATGTACGTTTAACGACGTACACGGAGTAATTTATCTGGTTATCCAAAAGAGTGAATTTACTTAAAATAAAAATATTAAGTAAATGTAAAATATTAAATAATGACCTCAAAGTTTGTGAATCTGTTACACGTCGGGTCCAAAATGCTTGGGTTCCTCTTCTGTAACCCGAATACGATTTTGCCTTGCCAATGTTGATTCGGGATTTTTCACTTATGCTTGTCTTTCAAAAAGCCCCAAGCGCTCATCTTTTTAAAGTCACTATCCATCACCATTTTATACAAACAATGAACCCTCGCCATAAAATCTTTATCACTCTCCCTACTCAAAAAACTTCTTTCCTTCACTAACGAATTCCACTAGATAACCTCTTTATTCATTGGAGTACACTTTCCCGTCAACATGTTCTTGGTACGAATAGTCCACTTGTGTTTATCAGCTTCCATATTGTATACGTCGAGAAATATATACCAAAACATTTCCTTTGATTGACCCACACCTCTTTTTGGATCCGCAGGTATTTGAATGAAACACTCCACCAAAAGCAACTCCTCATCTTGGGTCCACACGTTATGAGCTCGAGTACCACCTTGCGTAGCTTGCATTTCGGTGGTCTTCTTTGTCTTCGTCTTCTTCGACGTCGGGGTCGGGATCACCGCGTCTTCATCTTCATATTCGGCTTTATCTTCTTCTTCGTCTCTTAGATGGAAGGATGCATGGACGAAATTTGGTTGGGAAGCGGTGCCTTGGTTTAGTTGTTGATGTTGTTGTTGATATTGTTTCATTTTTCATTAAATAGAATTTGTTCTTCGGGATTCATGTATGGGTTTTTTGGGAAGGTAGGAAAAGAAGACGATTGATTGTATGGATTCGAAGATGAGCCCGGATTGTTGACCGGATTTGAAGATGAGCTCGTCATTTGGTTCGACAGGTCGTTGAGCATGTTGTTAATCCATGGTGAGTTGGGATTCATTTTGGTTGGAAAAAAAATTGAGAAAACTAGATTGTAATATGTAACTATTGGGAAATCACCTTATAATAAATCATTTCATGTGTTAATAAAGAAATACTTATCCTTTTTCTACGTATAATTTTTTTTCTGATCATGATTACTATTTAATGTGACGTAACTCACATGCTTGATAAATGTGCTCCCACGTAGACCGACACTAAGCTACTCATGTTTATTTCACATAAACATCTCTACATGTCAAGTATACAACTTTACAATATCACATTTACCACTTCACGTTAATTCATTAACGTACACTCACACTAAATGTTTTCTATATATTAGGGTTTCCACTAAGCCCTAACACTATTATACTCATGATATTAACTAACTAAATCATAAAACCCTAAAGTACAATACCCTCAAACATAATGTACAAGCTTTCAAAGCACGAAAACCCTAATTCCAGTTTAACTACCGATACAAACCCTAATTTCATAAATCTATGATTTTATGTGAGAAAATCACAAACCCTAACTATTAGTAACATATTTTCTACAAATATGAAAGTACAAGTCTTCCAAGCTCAGGTACAAGTCAGTAATGCATAGAAGCATAATGTTAACATAAATTCATTATAGACCTCAGTGTACTTATCCTAAAGCACACAAAACAAGGTCATTATGTCAAGACCTAACCCTAATATTTTTACAACATTTTAAACTAAAGTGTACAAGTCTCTAAACCTAATGTACAAGTGTTCCATGTATGAAAACCTAAAATTCTGTATTTACTTACTTTAACTTAACTAAAAAGATCTAAGCCCTATGTAAATCTAATCAAGACCTAAAAATTAACTTTTCCTATATTCCTAAATATCAAGTACAACCTTAATAAGCCTAGGGTACTACTCTCTAAAGCACAATTTGCATTTCTCTTTATTTTCCATAAAATTCGACATAAACAAAATAAAACAAACCCTAGTTTATTCCTAAACACTCTCCACTCCAACTAAACCCAACCTTGAGTTTACTACACCTCCTAACTAAAGTACAATATCCTAAAACCTATGTACAACCCACCTAAGCATGTTTCGATTCAAATTTAACCATATAGTTCGAATTGAACCAAAAACCAACAAGACTAGTTAGCATGTGATCAATCTTAACCTAGAAGCATTTCAAACCTTATCATGACAAGTCTACACCATTTTCAAACCTTAGTCAATAGTATCAAGCTCATCACATGCCAAGTTCTTCCACAACCTTCCAATCCATCGAATGTAGTGACATTTGGTCTCATCATATGCTAAACCTTCTACTAAAGCTGTAACACCCCCAATTCATGGTTGCAGCGGAATTCGAACTGGGTGTTACTCGACGGCACAATAGTCACAATAATAGAAAACGAACTCCAATTGAGTCGTTTTAAAAGATTTATCATTCAAATTATATAAATATCAGAGGTTACAAAATGAGGTCCCAATTGGTTCCATGTTTACAAATCACATTAAGTGAGTTTTTGAATGATAATAAAATTTATAGCCCTCTTGAGTATCCGTGTCCTTCCGTGCCATCCTTGATCGTCATGAACCTGAAATACATGTTTGAGAGGTCAACACAAAGGTTGAGTGATATTCATAGAGTTTGTTTAATGTTTGAACACAATGTGTTGGTAGTTAAATCATTGAACACAATAATCGTAGTGTTTGTAGTTAAATCGTTTGAACACAATATGTTGGTAGTGTGAGCTATAGACTCACACCAATATTTGGAAAACAATGATGGGCTACGTTGTTATATGCCCGGAAAGGTTATTATACACTAAGCTTATGACACCATAACGTTAACGTGTACCAATATCGATCGGCAGATTTATCCCGGTAGGTACTTTGCTAACATACCTAAATCTCAAATATTAATGCATTTGTTTGAACTTAGTCAATACAAATGGGATTCGTCAATCCCAATAGGCCTATTCACAATATTTGCGCTCACTATTGCTAGTGATTAAATGGTTCATAATAAGGGATCTCGGTTTAGCAAGGTTGTTACTTAGTGATAATAAAACATAGTCGAATAGCATACAGTAGAAAGCATTGTGTTCGAGTAGAAAATAATAGCATGTATTCCCCCCAAGGGTTTGTAAAACATTGAAGTAATGTAAAGTGGGGCTATGAACTCACCTTAAGTTAAGATAGCAAGTAATGAATGTAACGGTTGAATCGTGTAGGTTTCTACGAGCAACCTATAATAGAATGTCGCGACTTAGGATTTGAGTAATATAACGGAGTGCCTATATATATATCTTGCATCTAAGTCCATGATGTGGTATGATGTATAATGTAAGTCTTTGAAAGAAAAGATTCATGAAACATGTGTGTTTTGTATATCGTTTACTACCGTTCGGGCCGACATAATTCAGAAGTCATGTTAGTAAGCGTTCGAGGAGCCAGGACACTTTAACTCGTAAATCCACAACTCAACTCGACGGCTTACATAATGAACTCCTCACATGAGGCTCCCTACTATTGTAGTAGTTGATGAAATATATAGATATAAGTTTTGATCCGAAAAGTTACATGTCCGATACTTGAATAAACTTAGGAAAGTTTATTTGTACATGAAGATTGTTATTAGGGATAGTTTCATAAGTCTTGAATAACCATTTTCTCTTTGTAATATCTCATGGTTCCTTTTTAAGTGAAGTAGATTCAAATTGCTTGTTCAAGTTCTCGTCAACTCTTTGTTTCATGTTTACGCCTATGTAAGTTGGTATGGTCATTTCGTCATGGCCTAGACATGACCTTTGGTCATTGTTCCATGGTATTGAGACTCAACCTTGGCTCTAGCCATGGTTGTGGTATTGATTATAGGTCATAAGACCTCTTGTTCCTTTCAAAGTATAACCATAATCTTGTGACTTTCGCCTAAAAATGGGCTGTTTAGAATTTGAAGAATTTTATCACTCGGAAAGTGTTTTTAGGTCTCGAGCTTCTTTGTTCCTGAACGAAAACGGCGTTCCGGACAACTTTCGTGTTTTAACTTTTTGATGAATCGGACCAGAAGTGGGACTTTCAAAACCCAAATTTGATCAGAATGGTATTTGGCAGTTTTGCCGGAAATCTTTGGTAACTTCAAATGGGCGTAACTTTTGACTCGTATACTCGTTTTGGGTGGTTCAAATTGCTATGGTTTCCTTGTTAAGTCCTCTAATACAATATGTAATGATCCAATATCATATTTTTACCATTTTGATCAGGTCTTACCAAGAAAATCACTAGTTTACTTGTTTGAATAACATAAGTTACATATATGTATCAATACTTGTTTTACTCACTTTTATACATCATGGACATGATAACAAGACAATATATAGCACAAATAATATGTAAATAACATGAACATGATTATTTAACAAGAATCAAGTTAGGGTTTGGCTCACAACTTTTGGCTTTCAAAGATGAAAGGAAGTTAACATGTAAGGATAGGACTTTGATAGACTTGCTTCAACCCACTTCTCTTCATGCAATCTTTCTACCCTTGGTATTCTTGAAAGATGGATGATGAAGGTTTAGGTGACTTGAGTGGATTCAAACTCAAGAGAAATCACCAAAATTCATGAGGTTATGGAAGAGTTTGATGAATGATAACCTATCTAGGGTTTCTACCTTGAACTAGCACTTGAATCTTGCATGAAACTTGAAGAGAATGAGAAAATGAGATGGTGTGGGTGTGTGTGTGATGAGGGACGGCCAAGGAGAGGGAGGGGGTATTTATATGGCTTGGAGGAGGTTAGAAATGTTGACTAGTCCAACCTTGGAGGCCAAGGTGAACACATGGATGAAATCTAAGGCCATTAAGCTTGAGATCAAGCCACCTAGTGTGAAACCCCCCCCCCCTATGGCGGTTCATATGAACTTGGAGAGCAAGGGTGGACTTTTCTTGGTATTATCCAAGATACTTGGTTAGTTTTGACTCCGGGAAATGCCAATCGTAAATGATTAAGCCTCAAAACGTAAAACCGGGTATCGTAAAATTATGGAATTTGAAAGTATTGTTAAACATGTCCATATAGTCCATAATAAAATATAAAATGAGTGGTAGGTTCTATCGGGTGCTAAAACCCTGCTAAAAACTGGAAACACGGGTCTAAAACGCGTAATTCGCGTAAAACGCTGAATATTGCGTAAAATTGAGAAAAGTAAAATGTTACTTTTCTAATATGTTATAAATGATTTAAAATGACTTATAATGTCTAGACTGGGCTCAGTCTAGTGTCGGTTAGTATTAAATGTCTTTTAGACATCAAACCGTAAGCCTAAAAATCACGAAACGACTTATAACATCAAGGGATGATTTTTGGTCAATGGAGGAGGGAAAGAATATGTTGACTTTTTCTAAGAAGTTGAAAACTCAAATAGTCTTAGAAACGCGTTTTGTGGTCTAACGGTTAATCGCCCAAACGGTTAAGCGTGCTCGTGCGGGATTAGTACAGGCTTGGGTGACTTGCCGGGAAGTCTTTGGTTATATTTTTCTCAGTCACGATTAATTCTCAAATAAATCATGAGTGTGTCAAACATTTTTCTGATGCGGGGTCACTTAACGTGGTCGAGTTTTGTTGTATGTAGAATTTCTGAATGACGTTTTACCCTAAAACGTGTAATTCCATGTAATTCCTTAATAACTTTCACGAAAATGAGCTTATGAATGTCAAACTTTTAATTTGCCATGGAAATGATTTATCACTCGAGAATATCAAATAAAAATCAACTTTCGGGAAAGTTTCGGGAAAAATGAATAGTAAAAGTGAATAGTGAAATTTTCCGGGAAAAATAATTAACCTGAAATTGCGAATTGTTACAAAAGCTTTCTTGTGTCTCTTAAACACTTAACAAGCTCCAGCAAGTGACCTTCAACATTTAATGCAAACCCTAGCTCACTCCTCTATAAATAGTGAGCACCCTCCACCCATTTTACTCCATCCCACACTTAAAACAACACCACACTCACTCACATACACCCTCTACTGCTTCTAAGATACTAAGAAGGAAGTAGGAACAAGTTTAAATTGAAGATAAGAGCTTTGAGAGACTTGGAGTTCTCTTGTTCGAAATCTATATATAGATCGAGTACACAAAATTTTGTAAGCCTCCTCTCCCTTTTGATGCTTATTATACTTTATTTAAACACTTAAATATGTTACCAAACAAGCATTTAGGTCAAAGCATGCATTTCCTTTTCTTTTTATGTTTTGTCAAGGACAAACAATCACACCCATAATATTTTTTCCATGATAAACTAATCAAAAACCTTAAAATTTGTTTAGAGATAATCTTGACACACCTAATAACACGTTACTAAGCTCAGCAAGTTGGTTTGGAAGTCTAAAAATCAAAAACAAAACTGTTTTTCACTTCTGATCATGTTGAGCAAACTTTCTGAGAAACTAACTTTGGCCAATTGTTTCACCTATCAAACGAGGTCCTAAAATTATGAAATCTGGTGATGCATGGTTTTGCAACCTTGCAAAAGGTTTTAATTCTCAAGGGATCTTGAGAAGCTTGCAATCCCCACCAGGCAGTGTACCTGACTGATGTAGTATAGTGAGTGGCAAGTACCGGGGATTGATTATTCTCTCAGGGAATAGTGTTCATTAGGATTGAAACTAATCTAACTAGGTCTAGAGGTGAGTGATGTTTATTTTTGTATTTTTATATTTTATGGACAACAAGTAAATATCTTAGGTATTGGATGAGTGGCGGAATTAGTTGCTAGCCAACTAACCCAAATAACTACTTAAACAATATAAATAAAATAACAAGAAAATAAATTGGTAGGAACTTCTATATGGAGAAAAGCGTATTAACATAGATTTCATTACTCCCTGGTTATCTTTTATTGATTAGTTGATTTGTCACAATTGCGTGGATTAAGGGTTGCATTCCTTAATACCATTCGTGGGGCCGTGTACGGTCTTCCCCAACTCTATAAGCTTCTATCTCTTCCTATGAGGACACGTTTAGTATCCTATCATGGCCCCATTAATAGTTACTTATCCATTTAATACAACCAATAAAACCGTAGTACACATCCGATTACGTTTCTTAAGACGTTCAAGCAAGTTACCATATAGGAGATTAGCCAGTTTTCTTAAGCCTAACGTTAAAATTAATCACCCACAACAATCAATGACAAACCAACAATCAATAATCAACAAGTAGGTTTCATTAGATCTAAGTAAACATAAATGACCTAAGCTAGCATGTTAATAGAAAGACAAGAATAAGAAATAATCAAACAACACATAGACATATTGAATAATTAAAGGATAACTTATCTTCAATTAAACATGGATGAAACAAGGGTATGAAACCCTTGAAAAAGTTTTGAAATTCAACTTAGGGTTTGTAGCACAAAAGTTTATTCAATGAATGAAAAATTCAAAAATATATATAGAATTACATAGCTGACGGCGTCACCTTTTGGGACGTGACGCCGTCAAGTCGTCGCCAAATTACTCCTCGGATTGCCTAGATCCACTTCTGACGCCGTGTGGTTCAATTTCACTCTGGGGCGTCTCTCTTTAACTTCGTACGTGACGGCCTTGGTGAGTTAGAATGTGACGCCGTCACGTGTAAATTCCCAAATTCCTTTCTGGCGCGTCAAGTGTAAAACAAATATCCACCTTGTCACATTTGATGCCGTCAGGTACTGTTTCCAGCTTGGATTATTGACTTTGTCGTTTTCTTCACTTTATGCTCCAAAAACGTCCAAAATGCTCCATTTTTCAGAATTCTTCTCCAAAGTACCTAAATTGACAAAAGAAACGATTTGAGGGTAATATTTGACATAAAAACACAATTTAGGGCTTAAATGACCCCCTAAAAGCGTAACAAGTTTCTCCTTACTAAATACCCTTACACTTGAGATTTGCTTGTCCTCAAGGAAATGAGTTTTTATTCCAATCAAAATACAAGCTAGGGGTCATTTAACATTAATATTAAAGTAATTACAACAAATGATCGTTCCACCTTAATAAAAACAAGCACGAAAATCATACACTAGCACATCACAAATAGTGTTTAGATACTCTCATCTCTCGGGTGTTATAAATGTATATATCACAAATGGAAATGGAAAAATATCACTCACTACCTGTCATAGCAAATAGATTACCATAGGCTTGGGAAAGGATATAAAACCTCCACCACTTTGGCGTAAGCACCTAAGCTAAACTATCAAAGAGATCTTTTTAAAGGGTTATACCATTAGGTGTAGGGATATGATAAACACGGTTTGTTGGACAAAGGATATTTTACTGGTGGCAAGTTAATCATCTTGGTCAATTACATGAACAATGCGGTTGCTAAGCCAAGACTCGACTCGACTTAAGCTAATCACAAACTAACAAAAACATAAAATAAACATAAAAGGAAATAAGATGGTAGTCCGTATGTTTTTCTCTTTCTTTTTCTATTTTTTTGCTTTTTTTTTTGTTTTTCTTGATTCTTTCGATTATTATTATTATTATTTTTTATTATTATTATTTTTTTTGCATACACTCTTCCCCTACCAACCAAAATAATACATTATAGGGAATTTACATTCCCCTTACACTTGAACTTTTACATACTTTACATTTAACTATTCTAATGACTCAAATCAAGATAATTAAAACACTTGGAGTACCTTGAAATATTTACACACATATGGGGGTAATAATTGACGTTCTTCCCCATTACTCCATAACACTAGTACTTTACCCATGAGTTCCAATCGTTCCAAAACAATATATACAAGATATGACTCGACTTAGCAACCATGTAATCAATTAGACAATTAACTAGGGGTTTAAACAAATAACAATAATACACTAAAGATGAGTGCATACAAGGAAGGCTAAGGCGATTTGGGTGTACATTTGGGGTGGATTGTAAACAAATTATTTCTTTAAGTAAAATGCTTAAAGTTAGAAACGAAAAAGATAGGCTCTGAGGGTGTACGAGGGGTATCGTGTACTAAAAATGAGTACATCACAACGGTATGGGAAAATTACTTGACTAATGAAGTCAATGTAATTATATTACAGGTGTAAAACAAGGGTTATCCTAATTCCTCTTATCATGTAGTAAATCCTAACTACACGATTGTAGTCTCACTAGCAGTCTCGGGATGAATCACTAACACAAGTTCTAGAATCTAAGTACTACCGGTACACTCACAAGCATTAAAGATAAATGCTTTTTGCTAAAATCTAGGGGCGAACCTCACATATTTAGGGTGGAAATTTTTCAGTGTTACGGTTTTTGTGCTAGTCATATAACTCCTATCCATGAGACGCTTATTAAGATTAAAGTTTCACTCCTATATGTTGCAAAAATTTTTAAATTTGGTGCTAAAATTGCCCTAACAAATATTTATCTCAGTTTTATTACACATCTACTATTAAACAAACAAAAATCAAGCACAATTGCAATCTCTAAGGTATCTTCATTTACCCCCTTACACTTAAGCTGAACATCGTCCTCAATGTTCAATTAAAAGATGTAAAAGTAAAGAAAATGAAAGAATGAAACAATTACTCCCCTGATTCGTTCGGTGTGGATAATGTGGTAACATGGTTAGATCCTCCTCCAAGAAAAATGAACATAGAAAAGCTTCTCTTCAAAAATGTAAATCATCTTCTTGTCCAATATAACCTGTTAAATCTGAGAGAACAAACACAAAAAACCTCGCGTAAAATCGGCGGTAAATTCTATATAAAATTAAATCCTAGAAAGCAAGTAAAGATATAATGCTTGTGGAATGAATATTTGCTGATTCATGGAGTTTAAAAGTTAAAGATTTTACAAAACTTTACAATTCCGGAAGAAAAACAAAACTTGCAAAATTTTCAGAAAATTTACACATGACGTCATCAGGTTGAAATGCCTGACGCCGTCAGATTGGTCTGACAGAAATTTTATATTTTGTTTCCGGAAAATTTCCAAAAAAACCTATACCTTAATTCCTGTAATTCCTGCAAAATATTCATTATAACTCGATACAAGCATTTGACTTAAACGAATACTAATATGCATGTTAATTTAACATTGTTATCGTTCATGTTCAACTTGTTCTTAAAAACAAATTTGGATTTCCCTTACAGTTATCTTTTGCAAAATACCTTTATATGTAATCAAGACGAAGTTAAGAACAAAATAAAGCATTTTCACAACTTAATTTGAAACATGAACCATGAACAATATAAATAAAACATACATACGAAAGCAAATAAAATTAAATAAGCACACAATAAAAAAAATAAAGATTTGGTTGCCTCCCAAGAAGCGCTTTTCTTTATTAACGAGTCTTGTAGCTAGACTTAAAGTCATGCCCTATTACGTGTCTCCATCACGTAAGATGACGTATCCATTAATGGGATTCATATCATCTTTGTGATAAAGTTTCAGCCGTTGAGAATCCATTATCATTTTATTGCCTCCGCTATCAACCAAGACTGCAGCCCAATTTTCAAACAAACTTTTTATTGTGAATAGTCCATACCACCACGATTTGAGTTTTTTGTGAGGTAATTTTACACCTAAGTTGTGCAGTAGTACCGTATCTCCTCTCATGAATCCAAAAAGACTCATATCTCACTGACTGCATTCAACTTCAGCTTCTTCAAGTACCTTACTCTTACTCGTTTCTCCTTTCTCTTCAAACTCTTTGTAATTCTTAATCCTGGCTTCCCATGCAAGGATTGTCCCATGAACATGATTGTTAGAGGTACTAGAGTTAGTTGGAGGTTTCTTTCGCATCATGCAATTTCTCATACCAAATGGGGTCATGCGAAAGTGATCCCTTCTCGGTCCTGACTTGAGTTCAATTATTCCCGTCTCGTACCTGATGGTTGCCCGTGTTGTAGCAAGAAATGGTGCCCCCAAGATTATTGGTATATAGTTACCTTCTCTATCATCAGTAATAATGAAGTCAACAAGATTTAAAAATCCTTCTACGTTGATTAATACATCTTTTGCAATTCCTAAAGGATACACGTAAGAATGGTTTGCAAGAGAAAGTCTAATGCGGGTAGTGGTCGGTGTTTTATTAGTTAATTGAGTATAAATGGACAGGGGGTAATATGTTCACTTCTGACCCTTGATCGGCCAAAGTTTCCAGATAATTGAAATCTCCTATGCCACATGGTATCTCGAAGGTTCCGCAGACCACCTGTTTCTTATTAATTTTCTACGTAAGGATACTTCTACGCAATGGGCTTATGCTTAATGTATCACTCTCCTTTCTCTTCTTCTTCCCTTTGAAACCTTTAGGTGTATAGTCTTGCCCACTGTTTTTTACCCAAATATCAATGGTCTTTTTGTTAATGTTGTGGTTTAAATAATAGCCTATGGTTTGGGATTTGGGCGACTCTTCTGGTGGTTTCTCAATAGCAGGTATCTCTTGTCCTTTGTCGGTCTCATTGGCTGTGATGAGGCTGACTCCATAATTTTCCTTAATTACCGGTTGTTTTTCCTTCTCATTGTCTCCCTCATGGACAATGGAGATAGCATTAACAAACTTGGTGGTGGGGTGTTCGACTTCCTTGCATATTAACACCTTTTCTAGGGCTCTGACTTTAGTGTAATCCTTTAATAAATCCATCATTTCAGTCATCTTCTCTTGCATTTCTTCCTTCTGTCTGTAGACGGCTTCCTCGAATTTTGCCAACCTTTCAGAGTATGTTGACATATATTCTTTCATTCGAGTTTCGAATTCTGGACTAAGGTCGTGAGGGGGTGGATTGGGTTGAGCATGCTTATGGAAGGATTCAGCGTTTTACCTAAGAGGTAACTCAGATAAGGGTACTGGCTTTTGTTTGAGATTAAGTTAACTGTTGCGCGATTTAGACTTAGGGAGTGTTTGTGTTTCTCAAGTAATTTGTCGACACTTCTTTCAAGTTCAAAAAGGTTTTCTTCAGAGAGGTGAGGAGTCTTTTCCAGTGACGAAATTGCCTTGACAGCCGAAGTTACAACATGAGCAGTTTCCTATAATTCATCAGCATAGAATACAAGTTCATCGATGATTTCCCATGATTCCTTGGCGTCTTTGTCACGTAATTTACCTCAGGCGGCTCGATCGATGGTGCGCTTGGTGTGATAGTTGACATGGTCATAGAAGATTTGGATCAAGAGCCAAAGATCTATGCCATTTTAAAGGACTTTTTGGAGTAAGTCCTTGAAACGAGTCCATGCTTCGTAAAGGGTTTCGCCTTGACGTTGTTGAAACATCAAGATGTCATTCCTGAACTTGGTGGTTCTTCCTGGTGTGAAAAATTAAGCAAGGAAACGAGAGGTGAGATCATCCCAAGAGGTGATAGATCCTGCGGGTAAATGATAAGGAGAAATTTGTTACGCTTTTAAGGGGTCATTTAAGCCCTAAGTCGTGATAATATGATCAATTATTACTTTAAATCATTTATTTTGTAAATTTAGGTACTTTTGAGAAGAATTTTGGAAAAGGAAGCATTTTGGACGTTTTTGGAGCAAAAAGTGAAGAAAACGACATAGTCAAGAATCCAAGCTAGAAATTGTACCTGACGGCGTAAAGCATTTCAAAGGGACGGCGTCACTCATTTGAACAAGAGGTGGATATCACAATTGCACTCGACGTGCAAGAAGAAAAGTTGAAGCATAAGGCGTGACGGCGTCACGTTATACAGAAAGTAGGCCGTCACGTGTACTTCCCAAGGCGTGACGGGACATAAGTCTTACAAAGGGACGACGTCAAGAAGTTGGATTGGACGACAAGAAACCTAAACACGGCGAGATGATGGCGTCAACAATTAAAATGGGACACCGTCACCATTGTAAATCTATATATACTTTTCGATTTTTCATTCATTAGAGAGGACTTTTGGTAGGGAACTTTTGGGTACAAACCCTAGTCGACTTTTGTAGAGATTTTAGGGTTCCAAACCCTCTTTACTTCCATGTTTAATTAAAGATAAGTTTTCCTTTAATCATTCAATATGTCTATGTGTTGTTTGATTATATCGTATGCTTTTCTTTCTTTTAATATGCTAGCTTAGGTTTACTTGTGTTTGCTTAGATCTAATGAAACCTAATTATTGATTGTTGGTTGTTGGTTTTTCATTAATTGTTGTGGGTTATTGATTTTAGCGGTAGGCTTAAGAAAACTGGTTAACCTCCTAATTGGTAACTTGCTTGAACGTCTTAAGAAACGTAATCGGATGTGTACTACGGTTTTATTGGTTGTACTAAATGCATAAGTGACAATTAATGTGGCCATGATAGGATACTAAATGTGTCGTCATAGGAAGAGATAGAAGCTTATAGAGTTGGGGAAGATCGTACACGGCCCCACGAATGGTATTAAGGAATACAACCCTTCATCCATGCAATTGTGACAAACCAATTAATCAATGAAAGATAACTAGGGAGTAATGAAATCTAAGTAAATACGCTTTTCTCTATATTATATGTTCTCACATTTTATTTTCTTGTTATTTATTTTATTTGTTTAAGTAGTTATTTGGGTTAGTTGACTAGCAACTAATTCCGCCCACTCTTCCAATACCCGAGATATTTACTTGCTTTCCATAAAATATAAAAATACAAAAAGAATCATCCATCACCTCTAGACCTAGTTAGATTAGTTTCAATCCTAACGAACACTATTCCCTGAGAGAGCGATCAATCCCCCGGTACTTGCCACTCACTATACTACATCGAACAGGTACACTGCCTGGTGGGGATTGCAAGCTTCTCAAGATCCCTTGAGAGGTAAAACCTTTTGTGTAGACCGCAATCCATGCGTCAGTAAATGCTCAAGCCATTAACTAGTTTGGTCACGTAGAGAGAACTAGAAGAGACACAATCGGGTCGTCTCTCGAGTTCAACATCAAGGTCTATGGATTCTACAATTTTAAGAACACTGGTACAAAAAGTTGTATTGGTCACTGATGTGCTATTTGTGTGTACAAGTTTTAAAATTTATAAACAAGCTTATCCGATTAACTATTTAACACATACGAGCAAGTATACTCGTCCGTTTTAGTAAAGGTGGGTAAGTCGAGATCGTTCCAAGGGATTTACGGATCAAAGTTTTATATAAAAATAAGTTTGTAAACAAGGGTTGTCAATCCTTATTATCGAAAATTTAAATATTTAAGAAACGATATAACTAAAACATATACTTGTGTGAAATGCCACAATCAATCAATTAGAGTATTCATGTTAAGATTGGTGTAAACTTGCTATGATGCATAACTTTTATATAAATGACTAACAATCAATGGTGTTTATCATGTTAAACCATTACTAGAATTCAATCGTCTAATTACTTCCTTTCATCCTAAGATAACTAGAATAATAATTCCATTAACACAATGTTGTTTAAAGCAATTCTTTACTTATGAATTCCTATGAATCCTTTCGGCCTAATTTCGTGATGAAATCTTCTCAAATCCATTTTAAAGAGTAAACATGATGCTCGTCACACACCATATTCCATACTAATTCGTGCACTAACTCTTTGGAATAAAAACATTTAGAAAACCCTTTCGGCCAATATTCCCCAAAGATGTTTTTATCAAAAAATTAAGCAAGATTAGATATTATCCCAACAAACTCATAAATTAAGAAGAGTTTTCATGCATCACCTTTTTAAAATAAAGAATACTCCATGACTAACTACATCATTCACACAAGTATAAACCAAATCACTCCATAACAATTATATTAAAACACAAGTAGTAAACAAAACATTCATTAAATTCAAAGTAATAAGTGTTCATTGTAAGTAACAAGATGTACCTAGCTTGAGAATTACAAGAACTAAAATCATGGAACTATAGCAACCACACGCCTCCAATCGACTACCAAATACAATAAACAACTCCACACACTTAACCAAACTATTGAGACTTTAACTCAAAGTTTCCTGGACGTTTTTACTGCTGTAGCAACCTTTTGGGGGAGATATATTAAGATAGTAATAACTTGGTGTAAGTTATTACTTAAGATTTTGTGGTACACATTGGTTGCAAGCCTAGATGTCATTATATAGCCTCCAATCACTTATTTCTCAAGTAAAAACGTCCCCTAAGAAGTTATTAGTGAGAAATGATCAGCCATCCATGATAATGAGGAGTAAAAACGCCATTAAATGCAATCTTGTAAAAACAGTCATAATCCAACCGATCGGTAATAGCTCCAACCGATCGGTTGGTTCTTCAGGTAAACTCCAACCGATTCGGTTGCGGGCTCCAACCGAACGGTTGGATTGAACATGCATGCAATTTTTTGTCTTTTCTTTATCGTTCTTCGTTGCATGCATTCCCTTCCACTTTGGTGCTAATTCCTTTCATAGAACTTGATATTATCTTGACATATGAACGTAGAAATCTTGAATCTATCAAATCCTTGAGTCCTTGCGTGATTCTTCACTCGTTTCCTTCTCGAAAATCTCTAATTATGCATCTTTACTTCATTTCTTCATCTTTTCATCTCTTTTTCCTGTTTTTGGCTACATTTGCTTGTACAAACACTTTTCCATGATTAAGTAGCAAATATGTACAAATATGGCCAAATATGATGCATAAAACACACCTAAAAACATGTATAATTTTCATGAAACATTCTCTAGATCGCTGGCGCGTCATTCCATTACCAAAAATACGGATGGTCACTAAAATTTTCATGAACTTGATATTTTAACAAAGCCAAAAAGGTAGGGATAAGGCATGGGAAATATTTATGAAATTGATTTTAAAAGGAAAACAAACAAAGTCATGTCTAAGTCCCACTGTTGCTAGTTACCAAACAAAACCTCATACCCAAAAATGATTATAATTACAATCATCTCTTCTTCTTTATAAACTTTCACATCTTGATACATCGATTTGCCATAATAAATTCTTCATTCTTAGCTCATTGGCTAACATAACTTCTCATATATATATATATATATATATATATATATATATATATATATATATATATATATATATATATATATATATATATATATATATATATATATATATTTTGTAACATCATATCTCCCCCACACTTCGCATAAGCATCACCACAAAAATACAAAACCAAAGGTGATCAATCTTCATCTTTGTCGGAATGGCACACACGAATGGTAAAGTGTGTAAAACTAATAATCATCAAAAACAATCCATCACACTAAGCAGCTAGCAACCCACCGTTTAGACTTTGACTAAGGGTTAGACTAAGGTGTAAAATATTTTTGTATTTTTCTGGATATAACAAAAATGAAAAGATTGGCTCGAAGGGTGTAACTAATGGTATCTAGCACTAAAGATAAACGCTAACAAATGGGTTCCAAATACGAGGATAACTAACCGATGTGGTTAGCAAAAAATTATTTTGTAAATGGAAGGCTATTTGGTGTAAATCCTAAGTTGCCTCTTATCATTTGAATATGTTTTATCACTCGAAAGTGATTTTAACCGTAATGCATAACAAGTATAAGTTCTAGAATCAACACAATAACCGGCACACTCATAGCAAAAATATATAGGATAAGAAATGTTTTATACAAAAAAGGCTTAAATCCTCACAATTTAAGGTGAATACTATAACATGTACTAGTAAATGTCATCAATTTCGAAATGAATTTGCTCTAATAACTTGATTAAGCTCCAAAAATTTTCAAATCCCCTTATTTTTATCATTAAAACATTTTATTCCATTAAAAATAACTCAAGTGTTCAAACAACTAGATTTTTCAAGGGCGAACGAATCCTAGTTACTTGAATTCTCAACTAATCCTAAAAAATAAAAAAATAATAAAAATAAAAAATAAACCTATTTTTCCTATTTTCTTCCCTCCCCCACACTTAAGTTTTGCATTGTCCTCAATGTAATAAAAAAAAAATAACTTCAAAGTAAAGGAAATGGGAAAAATTTAGTAAAATAGAAACTACCGGGGTAAAAATACGCGATATGCATATTTGATCACAACTAAGCAAATGAGTTCTCCGACTCCAAATATTGATCAACCATAAGCTTCCGTAATGTCACCCCTGCAAAAACTGCAAACATATGCCAAACAAATAAACAAACACAAACACAAATACTAAAAACAAACCAAATGTTAACAAAGTACGTTATTAATCCTAAAAGAAAGAGTTATAGAGAGAAATAGAAATTATTCAACACACATAATTGTTTTTTTAAAATCAACCATAAACCTCATGACAATCACTCGTCGTCATCGTCATCCATGTCGGAGCGAATAAACTCATCCTCGCTCTCCTCGCTTTCTTCTTCCTCTTCTTCTACTCGACGTTTCTTCTTGCCACCACCACGAGATGATCCACCAACATCAAAACTTGTTCCTCCAACATTAGTACCTCCAACATTAGTACCTCTACCATAAGCCGGATACGGTTCGGGAAATGGTGAATAACCAGGATAAGGGTATGGATACGGACCAGGATATGGCTCATAAGGAATTGGGTAGGGAGGAACATTAGGTGGCACATAAAGTGGTACCTCATAACTATTCTCTCGTGCAATGTGTTGGATCATCGGCATGGAATAATCATAGTTATAGTTTTGTCTCATCAACATCGAATCTCTCCACACATCCCTACGTTCTATATCGTTCAACTCACTATGCCAATCTCCCCACCCCGAATCAAAACTACCCGGAGCATGTCCATAGATACCTCCCATGTGTTGTTGTGGTGGTTGTTGTTGAAATTGTTGTTGTGGCACCTCAATGTTAGGCTCAGTCCATTCTCCTAACATCCTAGTTCTTCTATTCAATGCCTTACCAAAACCTTTATCATCGCAAGTCTCACTCTCGATCGGCTCCGAACATTTAGCCAACTCTTCATCTACAAAATAACCCAAATTTCTTGCCAAAATGGTCACATAATGACCTCCACAAATGTCACTTCTCTCTTTGATTCCCGGTGCTCTCCTAGAAAGATACTCGGCTATAATCCAAGCTGCATTGGCATTTTTGTCCTCTTCAAGCAATTTCATCACCCATAAATCCGGATTGGTAAACTTATCACAACCACCCGTCCTATGCAAAACTCCCCAAGTGATCAATTTTGGCAAAACTTTCAACAACGGATTCCTAATTCTAGATGAATTATTCCTATTGCAACTTGGATCACCAATGCGATTCCAATACTCCAAAATACCTTCATACCTATGATGAAACCTTGTTAACCTCAAGAAATGTGTCGCAAACAACCTATGATTTATTTCATCTTGTTCGTACAAACCCAAATAAACCGCAAACTGTGACAAAGTGTAAGCATGCTCAACTCCACATAGTCTAAACCAAATGCAAACTTCCCTCATAAGATCATAAACTTTCCTTTCAAAATAGAACGTAGAAAAGAACTCTAGACACCACTCACGATAAACATCTTCGTAAACGCTAAAAGCTCTTTCCCAAGAAAGATCCACAAATCTATCTCCATCCGCCGGATACACATAAGTCATTCTCATCATCTCCTTCAATTGATCCTCACAATCATATTCAGCAAACAAACTCCAATCAATGAGACGTGGTCGAGCAATTTTCCTACCTTGAAGCTTAGAAAGTCTTTCACGAAAGGCACGCTTCTCCTCGTTCTTCAAATTTCTGAATTTAAGATTGTCGTTCCTTTCCTGTTGAGGATTGTACGTAACCTTACTCTTTGAATTACTTAAAAGATATTTCGTAACAATCGGGTTAACCTTTACTCCACTCGAACTACCTGCTCCTTGACTCTGAAAATTACAAATTAATGTTAGTATAAGATTATAAGAGCCAATGCTACACAAATTAGAAGTCAAAAAGTTGAAACAAAAAAATTTAAAAATTGTTAACGAGCCATCCAACCGATCGGTATCCCATCCAACCGATTGGTTGGATATTCATGTTCAATCTAACCGATCGGTTGCCCCTCGTAATCGGTCGGTTGGATTTTCTGCAAAAAATTACAAATCCTATTTTCTCGTTTTCTATCACTTCCAATCCATTCTTACTTCATCCTAACCTGTTTTGATCATCCATGGTAGTTTCTAATCATCAAAATCATCCTAATAACGATCCATATCATCTCCAAACACTCCCTTATTCAAACCCAAGAATATGCAAGAACACTATCTAATCAATCCTTCAAATTAGTGTTCTAATCAACAATGCACTATCCTAACATCACTAATCAACAAGTATATAACATCTAGAAATCATCAATTGCAAGCAAACATGTTCTAAAATAAAATCCCAATTCAATCCGAATTTCAATTAATTAATTCTTCCTCAAGACTTAATCAATCAAACTAATTCTTTTTGCAATGACTTCCACTATCAATTACCCACTTATCCTCAAAAGATTACATCTTAATTCGCACTATATCAAAATTACCCAAATCTTGACCTAATTCAAATAATCCGAATTAAAACTTAATTAAAGTAAATTGATGATGTTACTTGCTTGTTTTGGAGCCATGGATGATATCCTAACTCTCTTGCAACCTCAAATAATCTCAATGAGGTCAAATTTCTAGTCCCCCAATTTGGTGTGTATGTGTGGGTGGGTTTCTTGTGATTTTTGAAAAGTTGGGTTTATATATTCAATTCTAACCGTTCAGTTTTTGATCCATCCATTTTGGATTGAATTTTTGCAAAACTTGAATTTTTCAAAACCTCAACACTTAGTTTACTTGATACAAGTAACTAATATGTTTACTTTAAACTAAAACCATTTTTGTATGTAAATTTTCCACCACACTACCAAAATTGGTCTATAACTACTAACTCTTAACAAAACTAAATACTAAACAACTCAACTAAAAACTTAAAAACTCAAACTCTTATTAAGACATAAACTTAACATAAAAACATAACACCTAAAAAGATAGATAGATAGATAGATAGTCTTAACCATAAAAATTAAAAATGAAAATGCATAAAAGTAAAATCAAACAAATTAGCACAAGAAGTGCTTTATTCTTGAAACTTGCTCCTCTTGCTCCATTAGCCTTGAAAACATTCATTCCTAAGAATGTCTTCACTTTGCTATTTTCCTGATATCTTCCGATTTGTCTTTTGTGTTTTGAACCTCCTAGCAAAGTTTCTTCCGCTTGGGCATACAATATCAAATTTGACATGCCATTCTCCATCTCCTTCTTCTTTCTTGTAGTTGCTAGGTCCATCGGGCCTCCACTCCAAATTTTTAAGTTCAACCGGTAATGATCCAAGAAAATCTGTAAGTTTGTTAAGCACAAAAATATTTTTAAACGGGTTAAAGAAAGCCTCCATAGCTAGAGCTATTTCCATTTCATCCTCTATATCAAGAAAACTAGGTGTGAAAGGCCCATACATTGGCCTTCCCTCTTCATTTCTTCCAACTTCAAAAAAACCAAAATATTCCTCTTCTCCTTCATCTATACTTTCTCTCCTTCCTTTCATTGGTTTAGGGTAATAAGTGTGCTTAAGAATTCCATCATTAATGGTCATGGTTCCATGCTCCATATCTATTATTGCCCCACATGTTCTTAAGAAAGGTCTCCCCAACCAAATTGGTAACTCCTTATCAATAGGAATGTTTAGCACAAGAAAGTCACACAAAAATGCTTGGTAGCCAATTTGAACACGTACATTCTTAACTTCCCCCATAGCTTTTGCTTTTGAATTATCCGCCATTGTAAGGTTTGATTTGTTAGGTTGTGGGTAACAAAGTCCTAACCTTTGGTACAACGGATAAGGCATCACACTCACACTTGACCCCGTATCGGCCAACGCATACATTGGATTAATCTCATTCACTTTAATTGGTAGAACAAAGTTTCCCGGGTCACTCATCTTCTTAGGAAGCTCATTTTCTACTATCCTCTCTCTCTCAACTTCATCAAATGTTGTATCTTCCAACCTTGACCTTGCCATCATGACCGAATCCAACTTCTTCCTATAGGTCATGTAATCATTCAAAACCTTAATAACCGGTTTCTTCTCCATGAGTTCATGGATCTTCTCTTCCAAATTCTCCAATATTACTTCTTTTTGTTCATTACTTAATGGTTGGGTAACTTTTGGTGAATTTGGTGGTGTACTAGGTAGTGATGATGATGATGATGTGGAATTAGTTACTTTAGAGTTGGAGGGTTGGGTAAGTTTGTTTAGTGTTCCTTTCTTCCTATTCGCTTTTCCCATCTTACAAACCTCTTCCTTTCCTTCCTTTTTCTTTTCCATACCTTCACATAACTCCTCAATCATGACATCCACTTCTTTTTCTTCCCCCAAATCAATAATATTAATCCTTAACTCACTAAGTGCAAAGTCCACTGTACACTTGGTAGTTACAAGAAATTCCCTACCAAAAACAACTTCCGGTTCATCAGAATTGCAATAATCAAGAACAACAAAGTCAACCTTAAAAATGTGTCCATGAATATTCACTTTCACATCCTTAACCTTCTTTCTTCCGTAATCCTCATAATCTAACCTAACATAGCCAAGTTTGTCCAAAACATCTTCCGTTATGTAGTTGTCCCCATACTCCATATTAAGTTCCGCATCCCAAGCCTTGATCCCCTCCATAGCACAAGGTGTAGAATACCTCATGTGTGGGGCATCATACTTCTTAGAAGGAGCTCTTGTGAAAACAACCACCCTTTCCTTAGGTTCCTTAGGCAAACAAACATCATTCTCCCCAACTACTTCTCCATTTTCCAAATCCGCTTTCGCTTTCTCCAACATGCTTTCCAATTTCTCCAAAGAATCGCCCGAATCTTTGAACATGTTATCCAAATTCCTTAAATACTCCGAAATTTGACTCAAACTCTCCATTTCACTAAAGCAATTACTAACTATAACATAACCATCAATAAAACAACCAAATCATTAGCATTGGGGTTAGACATAATCAAAAATTAAACTTAAAATGTAACAATACCTAATAAATTAACAAACTAAAGCTATAAAAAAACAAAAACAACTCAAAATAAATTTTCAAAAAATAAAGTCCGAGGCGAGAAACCGTTCGGTTTCTCATCCAACCGATCGGTTGGATCAAACACCAAAACTAACCGGATCGGTTACGGGTTGTAACCGATCGGTTTCTTTGAACCTAATTTTTTTTAATATATATATATATATATATATATATATATATATATATATATATATATATATATATATATATATATATATATATAAACTAACTCTATTTTTAAAAATAAAATATTACTTTAATTCTAATAACTCAATAAAACTTAAACTATATTTATAAAATCTCAATTAATTAAAAATATAAAAGAAAACTTTAATTATTAAAAACTTATAAAAACCTTTCATTAACCTTACTTAAAATAACTAATTAATGTTATTAACTTAATTAACCATCTAATTAATACTTTAAATACTAATCATAAAAACTAAATTAAAACTTTCAATTAATGAAAATTAACTAAAACCATTAAAACTAATCATAACTAATTAACTACATTAAATAACTAATCATAAAAACAATAAACATTAAAATTAAAAAAAAATTAAAAAATAATCCGAGCCAACCAACCGTTCGGTTGGAAATCCAACCGATCGGTTGGTAAAAACAAGCTTTTTTTTTTTTTTTTTTACCTTTTTTACTTTTACCAATTTAAATTTATGAAAAACAAACTAAAAAACTAAGAAATCTAATTAAATCGCCGGCAGCGGCGCCAAAAACTTGATGTGCTATTTGTGTGTACAAGTTTTAAAATTTATAAACACGCTTATCCGATTAACTATTTAACACATACGAGCAAGTATACTCGTCCGTTTTAGTAAAGGTGGGTAAGTCGAGATCGTCCCAAGGGATTTACGGGTCAAAGTTTTATATAAAAATAAGTTTGTAAAAAAGGGTTGTCAATCCTTATTATCGAAAATTTAAATATTTACGAAATGATATAACTAAAACATATACTTGTGTGAAATGCCACAATCAATCAATTGGAGTATTCATGTTAAGCTTGGTGTAAACTTGTTATGATGCACAACTTTTATATGAATGACTAACAATCAATGGTGTTTATCATGTTAAACCATTACTAGAATTCAATCGTCTAATTACTTCCTTTTGGCCTAAGATAACTAGAATAATAATTCCATTAACATAATGTTGTTTAAAGCAATTCTTTACTTATTAATTCCTACGAATCCTTTCGGCCTAATTTCGTGATGAAATCTTCTCAAATCCATTTTAAAGAGTAAACATGATGCTCGTCACACACCATATTCCATACTAATTCTTGCACTAACTTTTTGGAATAAAAATATTTAGAAAACCCTTTCGGCCAATATTCCCCAAAAATGTTTTTATCAAAAAATTAAGCAAGATTAGATATTATCCCAACAAACTCATAAATTAAGAAGAGTTTTCATGCATCACCTTTTTAAAATAAAGAATACTCCATGAATAACTACATCATTCACAGAAGTATAAACCAAATCACTCCATAACAATTATATTAAAACACAAGTAGTAAACAAAACATTCATTAAATTCAAAGTAACAAGTGTTCATTGTAAGTAACAAGATGTACCTAGCTTGAGAATTACAAGAACTAAAATCGTGGAACTATAGCAACCACACGCCTCCAATCGACTACCAAATACAATAAACAACTCCACACACTTAACCAAACTATTGAGACTTTAACTTAAAGTTTCCTGGACGTTTTTACTGCTGTAGCAACCTTTTGGGTGAGATATATTAAGATAGTAATAACTTGGTGTAAGTTATTACTTAAGATTTTGTGGTACACTTTGGTTGCAAGCCTAGATGTCATTATATAGCCTCCAATCACTTAATTCTCAAGTAAAAACGTCCCCTAAGAAGTTATTAGTGAGAAATGCTCAGCCATCCATGATAATGAAAAATAAAAACGCCATTAAATGCAATCTTGTAAAAACAGTCATAATCCAACCGATCGGTAATAGCTCCAACCGATCAGTTGGTTATTCAGGTAAACTCCAACCGATTTGGTTACGGGCTCCAACCGAACGGTTGGATTGAACCTGCATGCAATTTTTTGTCTTTTCTTTATCGTTCATCGTTGCATGCATTCCCTTCCACTTTGGTGCTAATTCCTTTCATTGAACTTGATATTATCTTGACATATGAATGTATAAATCTGGAATCTATCAAATCCTTGAGTCCTTGCGTGATTCTTCACTCGTTTCCTTCTCGAAAATCTCTAATTATGCATCTTTACTTCATTTCTTCATCTTTTCATCACCTTTTCCTGTTTTTGGCTACATTTGCTTGTACAAACACTTTTCCACGATTAAGTAGCAAATATGTACAAATATGGCCACATATGATGCATAAAACACACCTAAAAACATGTATAATTTACGTGTTATCAGTCACACATGGTCGATTTTGAAATGTCACACTGTAACATTTATACGTGATTAAATGTACCAGAATAAAATAAATAGCTACACTTGATCCGACTTGTGTGACCATTTCGGAATTCTATTGTCACACATTTGAATATTTATGTGACTAGAGGTAACTAGAAAAAAATTTTTGGATTATTTAGTCACTTTTAATTCGGGACGTGTGACAGATACAAATGAGCTCGAAACATTAGTCACACTATAGATATACATATGTGACAAATATATGTCACACAATTTAAAAGTGTGACCAAAATAGATATATGGTCACATGAGGTAATTGTGTATGTGGCTAATTATATAGTCATGTTTGTCACACATTATTTAAACGTGATTGCTATTCTTGGCTGAATATTTAGCCACATAGCGTTTGACATGTGTGACAATGGAAAAGTAAGTCACATTGTAACTATAGGCTTTACAATAGTCACATCATATGTGAAGTCGCATTGTAACTATAGGGTTTACAATAGTCACACCATATCAGAAATGTGTATCTAAATGATGTTTATGGCCACATTATAAGGGTATTATATGTGACCAATACATTCAAAATAGTCACATTGTGAAATATTCATGTGACTATTATTTATAGCAAAATATGAAGTCAGTTATCATTAACATTGATATATATTAGTTACATTGAGTTTTTGGCTCTTTCATACATTTTGAAGATCTCATCATCTGAGTATCGCTTTAATTGAACAAGCTTCCAACCCTTCATATTGTTTAGATAGTACTCATAGTACTTCCTCTTTTGCTTAACTGTTGGACAACTGAGCACTTTTCTCTTCTTTCTTTGATTGAGATAAAATTTCTTCCTCTCAGCTTCATAATTCCTCTTCCATTCATCTTTTTGTTCTTGAGTGTACTCTTGTATTTCTTCTTTTATTTGTTTCATCAGTGCAATATCAGCATCACCTTTAATCCTTTCTTCATCCCAAGAATCCAAGAGTGCTTTTGTTTTGGCCTCAGCTTCAGTGTGTTTCCTTCTTTGTTCAAGTACCATCTGATTCTCCTCTACAAACAAAGCAACCAATTTTCTTGCAACAGCTCCATCTACTTCAAGTTGCTTGTGTTTGGGCCAGTACACAAAAGGAAGATCCTTTAAAGGATCATGTTTAGGATCTTCAACTATAATACATTTGCCTTTGCCCTTATAACTTGGCTCTTGTACACTCTTCTTGATTTGTTGAGCTGGTTCTCTAATCACCACACCTTTGACAGGTACTCTTGGTTGTTGTGGTGGTGGTTGTGATTGTTCTGTTGGTAGTGGTGATTGTGGCACTTCTTGTTTAAATCGTGTCTTCAATAGAATCATTGCTTCGGCCAAAGTTTCATCATCATCACTAGCAATAGGAACATTTCCCTCAGCAGTAGTATCCTCCTTGGCCATTTCTGCACTTGCACCAGCAGTAGAATCTCCCATGCCTTTGATTGCTGCTTCCATAACAACCTCATTACCTTGATTATCAGCAACCATATACTCATCATCATTCTCAGCAGAATCAACATCCATATCCACACCAATGTCATCACCAGCAGTAGCACTATCAAAATTTTCCATAGCTTTCCCTGAATCCTTGGTTACATTCCTCCCCTGTTTGGGATCATCCTCCCCCAAACTTATGCTTTCAGATGAACTAATCCTTTGTCTTGTGCCCACTTTTTTCAGTCTTTTGAATGACATGGTTCTTGACCCCTTCTGACCTCCCAATTGCTTAACCCTCAACTTCAAACCTGTAATTACACCCCCCTGAGTATCTGTGATTTATTGTAGGCCAAGAACCTCTTCTTTAAGTTTGGTATATTTAACCATCAATTCTTTAACAAGTTCCATCTCTTCCTCACCACTTTTATCCTCATCACTTGCATTGTCCACCTTGGTTTCTTGGCACCTGCGGTTTCCTGCACCTAAATCAGTTCCATTGGAACTTGATTCATTATAAGTTCTTTAACCTTCACCATTCTTATGTTGACCTAGTTCCAACATTGCTTGAAACAATGGTTTACCTATGACAGGAAAGTCCTTACCCTTTCTCTTCATGTTAGAAAAGACCTTTTTAATATGAGAGTGAACAGGATAAACCTTGTCGTGAACTTTCTTATTTGTAAACTGTTTGTCCATAAGAAGTTGCAAAAATCTTGGATATAAGTAATGTTGGTTTAAAGAATTATCCAAGGCTTTAACCACATGATCAAAAATTAATTTTGAAAAATTGAATTTTTCTTTATTTTTTGCCAAACATATAAGGGCAGAAGCCATGTTACTACTAAACTCATTCCAACCAGTAGTCTTTGGGCTAAGACACTGTAACAAAGTGTGAATTAAGAATTTCCAATGTGGGGGAAAGCCACCTTTATTAAATTTAAGAATCATTTTTTCTTACATACCCCATCTCTTGAAGGTTTTCAAAAATTGTGGAGTCTGGAAGATTCTCAATTCCATTAACATCTCCTAGATGAAGAACTTCTCTAACAGATGCCTCTGTAACAATAATCTTCTGCCCATCCACACGGGCATGGATATGTACTTCCTCATCAATAGTTTTGACCTTTGCAGTAGCCCAAAACTGTTTGATGTTGGAAACATATACAGTAGGGTTAACTGTTAATGCATACCTAATATAAGTAGCATTGAGAAAATCAACAACTTCAGTGAACTCTTCATTCTCCTTGGTGGGTTTTGCAAGAATGCAATCATGTTATGCTTGTTGGAAAAAGACAGAGTCGACATTGTGAAATTTGAAAATTTGTGTAGGGTTTTGCTGGGAATTGCAATTAATTGATAAAATAAAGCAGTGGTTTTATGTTTGATAGAGTTTTGATCGGATAAAAACATTTGTGTGAAACTGTGAATGATTGAAGTGTACAAACCCTTAACCGTTCATATTTCTAAAACAATACCCTGCACTCTCAAAAATAGCAGAACAAACCTTAGCCGGACTAAGTTAGGCTTAGCAGCACTAAAATATGCCTAGCAACACTAAGTCAGTTTCAACTCGAAACGGCTTATTTTTCAGGACTCCAGCACTTTTCTCAGCTTATCTTGCAAAATATTAGTCCCAAAAACACAAAACCTAACTCATTACCCAAATCACAATAATCACATCATCAATTACACTTAGCAATACTATTTATAACTAGCAACATTAACACATCATTTCTGGATTTTAACAATTTGACATACTGCTTTTATCTAAGAAACCAAACACACCTTTGACAGTTTGACATCACAAGCAACCATACAAGGTCTCAAAATTTTCATTGATATTTTTTAAAAGATACAACCATTCATAAAAGCTGAAAACATAAACATAATTAATTATCCTACCTAAATACTAAAGATACTAGAAACATAAAAACATCATCATTAAAAACTGCTTCACTCCATTTCACACCAACTTGTTAAAACCAGAGCGCTCTACTCCCTGCGTTGCATCCTTTTCCTTTCTAGGAGATATTGAAACTTAATTTCAAGATCGGTAATCCTGCTTTCCAGATTTAACGGGTCTGCAAATGCAAACCCATCTTGTTGACCCCCTTGGTTTTGATGCTCCACCACATTTTGATGCTCCATCACATTTTGTTGCTGATCCTATTCATTTTGCTCCTCCACCACATTTTGCTGCGCATACTCTTCATTTTGCTGCTCCACCACATTTTGCTGCGCATCCTGTTGATCCTCCTCATCCTCTTCATCTTCTTCCTCCACCTCCACATCATTTAGTCCCCAACGCTCATCCCAGTAAAAGTCTTGTCTATGCAGCCATTTCAAAATTATTGACCTCATCCACGTATCTACCTGCCTATACGACCCATATTCGTAAACGGGATCATACCCGAAATGATTAAACACTGCGTCCCATAGCAAACTGTTGTTTAATACCCACTCGTACTCTTCTGCATCATTTTGAAAGTTACCATTTGCTACCATTATTGAAGTTTTCTTTGAAAGTGATATATGTGTTTGTGTGTGTTATTTGGTATATGTACAATAGAGAGGTATAAATAGGCTGGAGAGGTATATGAACGGTTCCCAAGACTTTTGGCAGGAAAAGGGATCGACCAAAGGCGCCTAAATCATAATGTGAATTGAAGATATTTTAAAACTGTTCCTAAAGATAAGGAATTGACTGTCTCCACTTTCCTTTTACCAATTCTTGACATACCAAGTACAATGAGTTGATGCAATAACTACTTGTATCTCATGCTTTATGAATAATAAACTTCCAAACTCAATATTTCCAACAATGATTTGGGATCAGGTTTTGACCCGAGGGAATAAATGTTTGACCGTGACTCGAAGAAAACTTATGTTATGTTTCTTTGAAGTTTAATGTTTTTGTGTTCAAAGAAAACTTATGTTATGTTTCTTTGTTAATCAAGTTATCGATTACTATATTATGATGCTTTGTTAAAAGACAAACAAAGATTGTCAAACTTGATTGTCATTTGCGAAAGTCAAAGAGTCTCCAAGTGAATTTGGGCAATTCTGGGTAATTACTATCAAAAGATAACTAATAGCCAATCATGATTGTCACTTTGGGTAATTTTTGGTAGTTTTGTGCCTGTACATTCATTTGCATAAGGTCAAACAGGATAGTCAAATTGTGTCATTTTGGGTAATTACTTCCAAAAGATATCGAGTAGCCAAAAGATCAAGATCAGTTAAATTTACAAGCAAACACTTAACCATTCACCATAAAGATGGGGTACATGAGCCACCACAAAGCACACAATCTAGCCATAAACACTATACTACTTCAGTGCAAGTACCAAAGAAACCACAACTGCAAAAACACAAAGTGTTGACTTCCAAAAACTGACTTTCTTGAAGGCATTTGTCAACTCTGCCTCCAATTCTTCAATCCTTCTTTGACAATTAACTTCAATTTGAACCTCACGCCTTTGTTTGGGATTCAGTTTGCTATACATCTCAAACAAATGCATCTTGTACCAATCACATTCCTCCATTGGATCATACCAATCAAATTGTTCACATTTCTTCGTACCCGATTTCTAAAATCAAAAAAACGTAGTATATTAAACATTAAACTTAATAATCTTTAAACTAAAAATATCTGATAACTTACCCATCGATTTTGGCAGCAAATGAAACGTCGAGCAGGGTTGGATGGTGTCCAAGATGTTACCACCATTGCTGGCCTGTCACATTTGCAGTTATCTTCAAAAAGATAAGACGACATAGGTTAGTTTGATTTTGATTTGGGATTTGTTATGATTTTTTAGAGTGTGTTAAATTAGGGTTTATGTGAAAGGAAATTTATTTGCACACTTTATAAATTGATTGGGACACTCCATCTGTGCATTAAATACTTGTACAGTATTAAACACTCTGCTTCAACCGCTTGTACATTGAGTGTGCAAATAAATTTTTTGAGTGTGCAAATCATTAGCCGTATGTATAACAGAAAATCAAAAATTGACGGCCATTAATCCTTATTCGGGTCAATCGGGCCGATCCCGTACCCGAGTTAGTTAAATATTTTCAACCCGATACAGGACCCTATTTAGTATTTGGGTTACTCGGGTTGACCCGAATCACCCGAATAAAAAGGAGAAGGACGTATGGAAATTAAAAAATCGTACGAAAACGTAATAAACGTTTCATAACGTTTGAATACAGAGGAAAACATTCAGAAAAGCTTATAACATATGAAAACGAGCGAAAATTGCTGAAAACATTCAAAATGGATGAAATCGGTCGAAAAGGGTCACAATCGGACTAAAACGGTCTAAATCCGTCGAAATCTGTCGAAAATTGTCAACTTCAGTTGAAAACTAGCGACATCGATCAAAATCGATTGAAAACGGTCAAAAAGGGACGAAAAACGTTACAAACGGATTAAAACGTAAAGAAAAATACAAAACGTATAAAATGTTGTATAGTATTTGTCTTATTTAACAAAATCCAATGCACATGACCCATGACCCATGTTAATTACCCATTGTCGATCACCAATCATGTATTGGTCGATAACATATGTGACATGTCACTACAACCCAATATTAATGCACATGACCCGTTACCCGTGTTAATTACCCAATGATCAACAGTCATGGATGTGACCAGTGATAACCTAATGCATATGACCCATATGATGTCAAATACCCATTATTGAATGTGACCAGTGATAACCTAATGCGTATGACCCATGACCCATGTGATTTAGCCATTATCACCGGTCATGCATGGGTTGCACCGGCTTGGTGTAGGTGTATAGTAGTTATATATAGTGTGAATTGAATGTTATATGAATTGTATTTAAAGTTATTAAAGGCGGTCATGCATGGGTTACACCGGCTTGGTAGGTGTATACCGTTTGTCACAGAAACTAATAAGAAGCAAGTATGCAAGGACCTCCCGATCATGTTATCTGGGATCGAGAAAGTTTGAACTCTGTTTGAGCTTGATCACTCGAAAAGCTCGGTTTATTTGTAAAGGTGTGTGTCTTACACAAATTAAAATTGAAATATAATCTAATAATCGAATTCGGTTTACCTTCGGCTCGAAAATCTCGATACCAAGGTTTTCAAGATCGGGATCATATCCTACTTACGATCGATTTTGTCTTTGCAAGATCGAGATCGTAAGATCGGATCGGGATCTTAAGATCCTACCATAATGCATTTTTTAAGTATCCTTTGTAATATTATACAAATTTATAAATTATTATATACATAAACACAAAATTATATAAATGTTTCATAGAAATGTTGTCCTAAATTATGGTTATGAAATGTATAAGAAAATTATAACATGTTGTTTTTTCAATTTTACAAAACACAATTCATAAATTTGTAGTTTTTTAGTTTGCTAGTTCGAGAAAAGTAAGATCGGATCGGATTAGATCCTAAGATCCTATGGTCAGGATCGGGTTCCTATACGATCTTAAGCTTTCAAAGATCCTACATAAGATCCGGATCATTTTTGCTTTGCAGTATCGTAAAATCATAAGATCCTAAGATCAGGATCGGGATCCTGACAACCATGCTCGATACATTTATAATTAACTATTTACACTTAGTACGCTTAAATACAATATATATATATATATATATATATATATATATATATATATATATATATATATATATATATATATATATATATATATATATATATATATATATATATATGCTATATCACTTACAAGCTCGAAAACTAAACAATAACTCGAGTCGAACTTTTATAAGGTTGAGCTCAACTTATTAAATATTTAACTTCATTTGATAGGCTTGAGCTTGAATACTCCATCGCAAATTTTAACTTTTCCCCAACCCGCTTAAAATTTTCCCCGAATTTAAATTGCCCTCAACCCAAATATTTCATTGACCCGCCCATGTTTTTCAATACTCGTTCCCAATAATCTCCACAAAATCTAGATCTGGTCTTCTTCTATCTCCTCAACACTCTCCTCACCAACGCCACCGCTCGCACCAACACCACACTCGCACCAAGACCACCGCTAAGGCCCGATCCAATGACATGTTTGGCGGTCCAGTCCGGCTCGGTATTCAGCTCACTATGTTTGGCGGTCCAGTCCGGCTCGGTATTCAGCTCACTGGTTTGGTTGATCCTAATTACTGGCGAGGAACACTCCAACTTTGCCCTGTTCTTGATTGGTACTTTGCTTTTACATGGTTATTGAGCTACGTGGTTCAAGCTCCTTGATTTTGATTTCACTAAAGCTATATGTAATGTGTGCAGATATTAAATCGGGTTGATGATGCTGTCAATGAAGCTTTGAAATAATCTCAAGGTTCATATACCGCCTCGCTATCTTATAATGACAAGATTTTTTGTGAATACCTGATTACACACTTCTGATGCATTCAGGCATCTTTATCTGGTGCATATCTTAGTCCTTAATTTATTAATACATCATCAGGTTGCAAAACAACTCGAAATGTCTTTCATGACATGTTACCCAGCCCGCCATTTTTATGTGGTATTATCTTTTATTATTTTTGAAAGTGCATTCACATCTAAAATGGTTTTTAATCCTTTAATTCATCTTTTAGATGTTTTTAAGCACCCATTATGTGGGGACTGATTTAAAAACTAGATTGACCATAACCAAACTGGCCAAAGGCAAATGCAACCTTGGAATCTTTACTGTTTTATAGTTTGAAAAAAATAATCTGAAATGTATATAGCTTTAGAAGGTTGAATGAAAGTTACAAATAAAAGATGCAGAATCGATTGTAAGAAAGCCTAAAATCGGAAATAGACCAAGATCTGATTATCAAAAAATATAGTTGTTTCTAATCAAGTAGTCGCGTTGGTCTATTTGATTTTTTCAGCTTATCTTTTCCATTTTTAATTGGGTGGTTGGGACAAAGTTACTTGTACCTTTTTAAACCATTCCTAGAGTTTAATCTATACCTTATTTTTAATTGGGTGGTTGGGACAAAGTTACAAGATCTGATATGCATTTTATTCCTATCGTGTTTGCGCAGATAGTTGAACCAGTGGCGCATCAAGCGACTCAAAACCACCAAAGCAGGTAGTTGAATCAGTGGCGAATCAAGCGACTCAAAACCACAAAAACAGCAGATATTTGAACTAGTGGCGCATAACAAACTAGATGCACCTGACAAAAGACAAGGCAATAGTGTGTCTGTCAAATGTCAAGAAATAGATGCACCCGTCAGCAATATATATAACCACATACTTTTTATAGAGGAAGGTTTTCTAGCATCTAATCAAGAACTTTATTCCAGTATGCTCATCTAGTTCTGTTATGTTGTGAGCTTTGACATTTTCTAGTTCTGCTCTAATCCTGATGTGGTTATTGTTGATATGCAGCAGCCTACGTTTTCAAGGCTTTTATATCCAGATGATGAGATTAGATCATTGGGAGAAAAACTTGTAAGTTTAACTGCAAATTTTATTATTATGTTCATTGTTTTTTATTAAAAGTCTTCATGATGTTGTTTGAATTACTGCTGATCATGTTTATGTTAATATTGCTTAGATGGATTTAGTTCTGCTCATGAACTTCAAAGAAGATGTGCAAAAGTAATTACTACTGCTAGTACAAAAGTTACTACTGCTAGTGAAAGTTGGTACTGCTCAGAGATTAAGACCGCTCGAAGTTGCTAGTTGCTTATGGAGAAGATTATAGATACTTAGGAAACTATTGTAAGCCGACTAGGACTCCTTGGTGTATAAAAGGATGTCCAATTTTATATTTGGTTCAGTTATATACATTCCAATTTTATTGTATTTGAATTTGTTTTGATATATATTTGAATTGTTTTGATATATATTGATTTTTTAAATGTGACTAAAAGATGCATATAGTCACACTTATTAACACTTTGGTCACTGTTTGCTTAGTTCATTGTGTGACTAAATATTACAAAAGGCCACGCAAACATAATCTTCATGTGGCCATTGGATGATCAATAGTCACACAAAATACACATTTCTTCACTTTAAACAGTATATGGTCACACTTATTAACACTTTTGGCCACTTTGTGTTAAATTGTATGTGACTAACTCCAAAAAAATAACACCCATTGTGTGAATAAATCATCACAAACGTCACATTTATTGTATATTCATGTGGCCATTGGATTATCAATAGTCACACAAAATACACATTTACTTGAATATATCATCTCAAATGTCACATATATTATATATTTATGTGGCCAAAGGACGAACAATAGTCACTCTCAAAAAAAATTCGTGTGACTATAAGGTGTTTACGGTCACTGATAATGACTAATCCAACAAAACTTGTGCCTAATTTGTCACACATATTCGGGGTTTTGGTCACTCTTTTTTGATGGAAAAGGCCACGAACTCAACAATGTGACCATATGCCACCTACGGTGGCAGGACCTTTAGTGACACACAACGAAAAAAACGTGTGTGACTATATGCATATCGTCACACATTTTTGGCGTGACCAATACAACTTTTTGTACCAGTGGAAAATCCTTGAGATGTTGGTTTGGGTCTTTGGAACAAAGTCCATAGAATGCACATCCGCTTTGCACCAACCGGATGGTGTCGGATCGCAAGGGAGACACATTGGCTCCTCGAGTGAGCTCAATGGTGTTTCGATAGCCTTGGTGGCTAGGACAGGAGTATTCTCCTAAAGTGCGTACTCTAGGTGGTTCGGGTGGGTTTTGGTGGTTTGGTGGGTTTGGTTGGATGACGGGATCAAGGATATTACTACCTTCCATGATGGCGGATGGTAATGGTTACGAACAAAGAAACGAAGAAATAAGATAGACTAAAGAAATCCTATAAAAATAAAATAAAAATCTCACTAGAAAGGAATCTAGTGAGTAGACCTAATAAAACTAAGATTCAACCTATGCAATAACTATTCCCCGGCAGCGGCGCCAAAAACTTGATGCGTGGTTTTGCAACCTTGCAAAAGGTTTTACTTCTCAAGGGATCTTGAGAAACTTGCAATCCCCACTAGGCAGTGTACCTGACCAATGTAGTAGAGCGAGTGGCAAGTACCGGGGTATTGATCGTTCTCTCAGGGAATAGTGTTCGTTAGGATTGAAACTAATCTAACTGAGTCTAGAGGTGAGTGATGATTCTTTTTGTATTTTTATATTTTATGGAAAGCAAGTAAATATCTCGGGTATTAGAAGAGTGGGAGGAATTAGTTGCTAGCCAACTAACCCAATTAACTACTTAAACAATAAAAATAAAATAACAAGAAAATTAATCGGTAGGAACTTCTATATGGAGAAAAGCGTATTTACTTAGATTTCATTACTTCCTAGTTATCTTTTATTGATTAGTTGATTTGTCACAATTGCGTGGATGAAGGATTGCATTCCTTAATACTATTTGTGGGGCCACGTACGATCTTCCCCAACTATATAAGCTTCTATCTCTTCCTATGACGACACGTTTAGTATCCTATCATGGCCTCATTAATAGTTACTTATGCATTTAATACAACCAATAAAACCGTAGTACACATTCGATTAAGTTTCTTAAGACGTTCAAGCAAGTTACCGTATAGGAGATTAGCCAGTTTTTTTAAGCCTAACGCTAAAATCAATCACCCACAACAATCAATGACAAACCAACAATCAATAATCAACAACTAGGTTTCATTAGATCTAAGTAAACACAAATAACCTAAGCTAGCGTGTCAATAGACAGACAAGAATAAGAAATAGTCAAACAACACATAGACATATTGAATGATTAAAGGATCTTCAATTAAACATGGATGAAACAAGGGTACGAAACCCTTGAAAATGGTCTGAAATTCGACTTAGGGTTTGTAGCACAAAAGTTCCTCTCCAATGAATGAAAAATCGAAAAGTGTATATAGAATTACATAGCTGACGGCGTCACCTTTTGGGATGTGACGCCGTCAAGTCACCGCCAAATTACTCCTCGGATTACCTAGATCCACTTCTGACGCCGTCTGGTTCAATTTCACTCTGGGGCGTCTCTTTTTAACTTTGTAGGTGACGCCCTTGATGAGTTAGAACGTGACACCGTCACGTGTAAATCCCCAAATTCCTTTCTGGCGCGTCAAGTGTAAAACAAATATCCACCTCTTGATCAACATGTGACGGCGTCAGCTTGTGACCTTTGACGCCGTCAAGTACTGTTTCCAGCTTGGATTCTTGACTTTGTCGTTTTCTTCACTTTATGCTCCAAAAACGTCCAAAATGCTCCATTTTCTTGAATTCTTCTCCAAAGTACATAAATTGACAAAAGAAACGATTTGGGGTAATATTTGATCATAAAAAGACAATTTATGGCTTAAATGACCCCCTAAAAGCGTAACAAATTTTCCTTATCACCTGGGGAATCTAAAGTCCTCATAGCATAGATTAATTAGGATCAAGAACGTAGTAAAAAGATTAAGTTTTCTCGCTTTTATTTAGCCTTATTTTTGGCATGTCGCGACTAAAACTCAAACAAAAACCCTTATTCTTTTCGTAAAAACGTCTTAAACCCCTAACTTTGGAAATTATTTGTGACCAAACCACAACAGCTTACGACCTCTGGTTTGAACCTACAGAAAGACCATACATCAAATTACTGAAAAGAGCAAGAACATAATGAAAACCTTTCAATGCCTCGCCTTTATTCACTCTTGTATTTGGCCTTGTCGCATATTTAACAAACACCTCTTCTTAATTAATTTGGACAAATAAACTAGAATTATAAGCTGATAAGCTAAAGAAAACTTATTCACAAACTTATTTTGAAATATATATAAAAGACTCGTAGAGATTCGTGACCTTTTCCTAAGTTAAAATACGTTTTTGCTTAAAAAGGACCTCGGGTGCAAAGTTTTTTTTTGCATGAGGGGTATTTTATGTCAAAACTCTAAACTATTCTTATGAGTCAAATTTAAAATGAACTAAACTTGAAGGTTAAGGGTAGAAAGTGCTATATTTGAAAGTTCAGCGTAGAAATTGTCATTTTACTAAAGTTGAGAGCGTAAACTGTCATTTCACCAAACTTCAGGGTATATATTGTAATTTAATAAAACATGAAGGGTATAAATTATAATTATGTAAAACTTGAGGGGTATAGGTTGTAAATATATAAAACTTAGGGGTATGAATTATCATTCCATGATAGTTCAAGGGTAAATATTGCCAAAACCTAAACCTACAGGGGTAAAAAGTATAATATTCTATTTTATTATGGGCATATATTTATAGGGAAGTGATTTGCACACTTTTAGATTTTATTGGGACACTCCAATGTACAAGCGGTTAAAGCAGATTATATATGAAGTACAATTGCTTACTGCATCAATTGGAGTGTGCCAATAAAATTCAAGAGTGTGCAAATCATTTCCCATATTTATAACAGACTCAGGAACTTGATAAATTAACAAATGAACCTTAAAAATGATCGTGTTACTTCATGTTATCGTAACTTAATGAATAATCGATAACGAACCTTCACGATATCAATATTAAAATCACGAATACGAACACTGAAAAACTTTGACATATTCACTTAGGTTGCGTAATGGAGCATTTTATTCAATAAAAATCGTTTGTTTTCCATCCAGACTACCGTAACATCGAGGTGAGTTTATAGTCCCACTTTTATACATTTTTCAAACTTGTGGGGAGATACATGCTACAAACCGAACACAAGTATTTTTCTGTATGCTATCCTGATCTGATATTGCCTAAGTTAGCTTGGTTGCCACTGAAAGACCCTCATATCATGAGCCATTAATCACTTGCGAGTGAACGGGAATATAGTGAATAGATCTATTGGCAGTTGACGCCCCATTTGTGTTGCTGGATAAGTGCCCAAATGCATTATATTTGAGAACAATAGGAAGTTGGCAAGCTCCTACTCGAGGGCACTATTACTTACATTTTTATAGTGCTAGTAACTTGCATTATAGCTCATTACTATGATGTCCCACTGTTAAGGTTTGCGTGTCATGAGACTTAGGGCTATGTTGTGCTATAATACTATTGTTTTACAACTATTTAACTTATGTTCAAACATTAGTTATTTATAAACACGGTGGGTTCACTCAACGTTTGTGTTGAAATTTTTAGCATGTTTTATCTCAGGTAACTGAAGCATAGCTCGGCACGGAGTGGCAATGGGCTTTCTTATAAAAAAGGTGTCCATTTTGTTATCATTCAACGAATAAACTTTTATATGTATTTCAGTACTCTCGTTGGGACCTCTATTATGTAAACTCTGTTTAAATAATGAATGATAACTGTTAAAAAAAAAAAAAAAAAAAAAAAAAAAAAAAAAAAAAAAAAAGAAAAAAAAA
Organism: Artemisia argyi; assembly: GCA_030686995.1. Taxonomy (NCBI): domain Eukaryota; kingdom Viridiplantae; phylum Streptophyta; class Magnoliopsida; order Asterales; family Asteraceae; genus Artemisia; species Artemisia argyi. Next base: position 79,352,545 of record CM060677.1, read on the forward strand.
CGTCATTTTCGAGTCGTTTTCTATAATTGTGACTGTGATACCTGAAGTAACACCCCAAACTTATGATTCCGCTGCGTAAATGAAAAATGAGGGTGTTACATAATATGTTATGAAATATATTGAAAGTGTGTGTGATTTGTTAGTGTATTTATAGGTAATTTAGAGGGTTAAAAAGGTTTTTTTTTTTTTTTTTTTTTTTTTTTTTTTTTTTTTTTTATTATTATTATTATTATTTTTAATTTTTTTGTGTTTGTGAAAAACACTCCAAACGGTAATATTACCGTTACCCAAATGCCCCCTTTTCTTCTCCATTCAAATGCAACGGTCGAATTTGAATAGAAAAGAATAAAAAGAAAATAGAGAACGGCGTGGGGTGGTATTAACGGCGCGAGGGTGCTTGGCGCCATCTTCGTAGTGGTGTGCCGTTCAAGCTTTTCGGCTGGTGGGTTTGGCGCAAGCCAAAACGCAACCATACCCCGGCTCTTATACTTGCTCAGTTGCTTTGACCACATTTGGTATACTAGTAAAACTTTATCACGCTTGCTTGACCACACTTGGTACAAGACTTATCGCACCTTGGTTTAATTATTTTATCCATGTTACATGGTTTAGACTCAAATGGTGTAAAAGAAAACAAAAAAGACTAACACTCAAGTAGGAAATCAATCTTGAATCTCTCTTCTCTAGCAATCTGTTTGCTTTCACTGATAATGATTAAGGATGATATTATCAACAGGTAACTGTTTGAAAGAGTTGGATATGTGTGTGAAATTGGTTTGGCAAGAGGTGAGTGAGCAAATTGGAAATATAGCAAAGCATGAAAGATGCCAACATAAAATAGATTTTCATTAAGCAAATAAGGAGGATAGACACGCTCACCCTTTACTATATTTTGAAGCCTCCAACCAGCTCTAACTAATCACATCTTTGTTTTTTGTACATATAAAGAAAACTTAAGCATTTAGTTTCATTTAACTAAAACTATTTAGAAACTTGTAAAACTCTAGTTTGTTTAACCATCAAAATCCTGAGTCGGAATTGTACTAAAAAAAATGTTATATGATATTTTCATCTAAAATACCAAATGAGTATATCAAAAGCCTAATTAGGTATCACTTACTAAGCTGTAATAAAAGTTAAATGATATTTGACGCCAAACGAGTTGCTTGAAGATGTGACGTTATATGTCACAGACATTGGTACCCTTGTGTGGTGCGCTGTTGCGTGGTTCTAACGCGCCAGGGTTTGTTCCGGATTAGTTGGTTATTTTGTTGCCAGTTTTGTATTAACGCTAACGTTTAATTTTAGATGCCTCGTTTTATAATTTTTATCCTCATCAAGACAAAAAGGGACTATCTATACTACTATATAATGTATTTGGTACTATTCTATAATTAGAAATGCTTAAAATTAAGACTTTTACTTGCTTATTATGGAAAGATTTCAAAATTAATTTGTTAGGAAGCAGGTTGGTTAGAAAGTTGGTTAGATTGTTAGAAGTTTGTTAGGAAGCAGGTTGGTTGTTCAAACTAAAATTATTTTGCTTAACTATCTTTACCATCTCTACTTATAAAGCATAAAAACAACTAAATGTGTAACCGAATAACCAAATAACGCAGAATATAGTTACAGGTACCCGCTCCCGCATTGCGCGGGTACCGTTCTAGTTTATATTAAATATGTGCATGGTTTCACTAACGGTTTGTTTTGCTTTTGTTGTTGCATTTTGAGAGTCCGTCTTCGCTTGCTATAAACTTGCTCATCAACAACTTAATTTTTAAATGTACTATTTAGGGTGTGCTTGGTTCAAACTTAGAAAAAGGAAAAGCAATAATAATGGTGAAGAAAATGAAAGGGAAAGAAAATCATTCCCCTCAATTAATTGGGTAATTGACCTATTACCCAGTAATGAGTAATTTCATTATACTTTACTAAGCGTCTTTTTTTCATTATTTTTCTCATTCCTCACCCTGTAACCATGTACCAAGCATGCCCTTAAAGTTTTGTACATCAGTTAGGAGCTTTCACTATTTTTTTCTCTCCATCTATGAGACTATGAGAGAGTATTAGAAAGTAAAAGTATTACTATGTATTACCCGAGCCCAATTGTGGGCTTCCGTTTATCAAAATATCCAAAGCATTTATGTATTTACCACTACAAATATGATTAAGAAAATATAATAACTAAAGAGATTCGTTATTCAAAACGCTTCTCGGCCCTTGCAATGTCATTGTTGCAACTTTTTTCATCTTACCAAAGTTTCAATACAAAAAAAATGTTTGATGTCGGTTAGTATAATTTTAACGAAGGTTTGCAGTCATCAATCCATAGTGTATTTGCAAATCATTTTGATGAAATGAATAGCAACAAAGGGTTGTAGTAGTTTTTTCACAACTAAAACCTTTTATCTACCATTCATTATATTTTTGTTTTTCTTAGATTAAAACATTTATTTACCTTTAGTTTGGTATAGATATCATATGATAAATTAAGGAAAATGATTCTCATGTCTAAAATTTGTGCTTAAATACATGCCTAACAAGAGGCTTGAGACATGTGGCAAGATAAAGAGTGAAAATGATGTATGATAAAATGAATAAAACACATGTCAAGTAATGAATAACTTAAATCATATTTTTTATGCATAAATTTTAAGCCTTTATATCACCACTCTATAATAAATTGATGAAAAATATGTCATATGTCTTCTTAACAATTGCCAAAGAAGTTTTGATATGTAAAACTTTTTTAAGGATGGTGCTATCTTTTTCCATTCAATTTGCCTCGTTTTTAAAGTGTTTAGCTATCTTAATACTTTTTCCGTTCATCATAATTGTTCAGTTTTTTTACATGCGCGCGCGCGCGCGCGCGCACACACACACACATATATATATATATATATATATATATATATATATATATATATATATATATATATATATATATATAAACTTTGATCCTATATACTTTTGTTTGTGTTAATATAGTATAGATTGTGCTAACCAATGTCTACTGCAGAGGTTAAGTTCTAGTTAATAAAAATAAACTTTATTTATTAACCAAAAAATGCATTAAATATATATTAAATGAACTTATAAATTACTATATTTGAACATAATTTTCACTTGAATGAATTAAAATATTCTTTATATAAATAGATTAACCTCTGCTACTGAGTAAGGTTAGCAAAACCCATATAATATTTGATGAAAATTATACTAATGAAATTATATTTAAAATTTAATGCATTCATATATTTTTACATCAAATGTCAAACAAGTATCATAATTTACAATTATAATAATTTGCTGTTATAAGAGCACTGGGTGCAGTCGACGAGGACCCCCTCGCCATCCGATGTGGCAATTCCAACGGCGAGCCGTTGCTCCCCGCCACACCGGAGAGGGCTCGCCGTTCTTCGCCGTTGGTGAGTTCGTCGTGGCCACGGCGAAGGAGATGGTCTGACAAATTTGCAGCTTTTCAATTGTTTGGTGTGTAAGAAATGAATAAAAAAATAAGTGTGTAAGAGGTGGGGCCCGAATGGGAAAGTGGAGGTTTGTTGTGGTTTGTTGAAGTTGAGGTGTTTTGGTGATGTGGCATGGTGGGGCCCGAATGGGGAGCTTGGAGCTTGTTGCTGCACCCAGCGCTCTAAAACATCCTTTTGAGCAATATACATCTTTTATTCATTAAATGATACAAGTACCATTAATTAGGCCTGTAGGGTGTGGTCATAAACCGATTCTTAATTATCCGTTGATATCGCGAGACCTTTGCTCTCCATATGTTATGTTTTTCATTCAATACACGTGCTTATCGCATGTGTTTATTTTTCTGTCGTTAAAGTCAAACATAATTTTGGCATTTTTTTAACTGATTATATTTATTTATTTATTTTTATTAGAACGACACCACACTTGTAATTTGACCCTCGAGTTAAACTATTCAAACGGGCAGACCTCGAGACCTGAATCACTAGGAGAGACCCGAGAAGGAAACCCCTAGAACTCGTGGCTTCACACTAAAAGAAAATACGAATTTTATTTTTTACTTGCGAGACTCGAACCCCGGTAAACCATTCCCCAAACTCTAGAAGAAACTCATCTATTCTCTTGATTAATGGAAAATATAAAAGAAATACGGAGTAAAAGAAAGTAGATCGTTATCATAAAGTAAAAGAGAAACAACCGTACAAAAGCGAATCGGTTATGTTGGTAAAACTAGACAATCAGTGCATTTTTTTCTAATTCATGTTAGATAATCGATGTCCTAATTGTCTAACAGATCAGACTTCACAAACGCAAGATAGTTACAAAATATCGTTTCAAGTATGTGCGTATTGCAAAATGTGACTACATATTCCGCAAGTTCTTTCACTCGAGACTATATGAGTTGCGTACCTCCATATTATTCTAATTCGTTTTGGTCAAATACTCGGGACTATTGTAAAAACCACATTCAAATGACTTTGTGGTTAGACGTACAAATTTTCTTGTAAAATGTCTCAAGTTTGTAACACTCATGGGAATCACACATTAGCTCAAATGGAAGATCCTAGAAAAACCATAATAGAAGCAGTAGTGAGTTACTTTTCATGGTATTACAAGCTATGCAATCACGCGAAAAATCAAACTTAACATCCTTAACTAATAACCGAGTCATTGCCGGACGATTTTTGAAAAGTCCTTAGTGAATCTTCTATAGAAACCTACATGCCCTAGAAAACTCATTACCCCTTTAACGTTAGTTGGGTAAGATAATTTAGCAATAACATCAATTTTAGCACTGCCTACTTCAATACATGCGCAAAGAAATCTTGTGACCTAGAACTATACCTTCACGTACCATAAAATGGTATTCCTCAGAGTCGTTGGCCGGACGATTATTATTATTATTATTATTATTGTTGTTGTTGTTGTTGTTGTTGTTGTTGTTGTTGTTGTTAAATTAAGTTAAATTGACCATAATACTAAAAACTCCGTACATGTACACTGTAGGGGTATAAACTGTATGGGGTATAAATGTACACCAAGATAAAGTATGGTTAATTAAATAAGAAAATAAATATATGAGATATGGACTTCAATTATTGAAATGAAACGGTCTTTTTACAGTTTTACTAGTATTATCCCCGTTTTTTTTTTTTTTTTTTTTTTTTTGAAAAGAAAACTTCATTCAAACACCACAAGCGGTTCTCAAAGCGAGGACCCCCGGGCAAACAAACGACATTACATCACTACTAACGGATAATTACACCAATTATTCCACCCTATGTCATTCCATCTAGATCTATTACGAATCCAAAAATACGACGTGTGTTTGATAATCTGAACAAGCTCTATAGGTCTTCGATGCTTGTTTGAAAAAATGCGGGCATTACGCTCATTCCATATAACCCACAAGGTAGTGTAAACAATACCCCGTAAAATATGTCTCTTATCCTTCGAAAATGAATCATTTTCGGCCAAGAGAATGATGTCTTGCACGTCGAAAGCGAAAGAATGAGGAAGCTGGCACCATGATTCGACTCTATTACAAACCTCATAAGTGACCATACATCCCGTGAAAAGATGTGTGATCGTTTCCTGCATCGAATGACAAAAAACACAAAGCGGTTGATGCAAAGTAACCCCACGTTTAATGAGCTCAGACGTGGTTGGCAGACGGTTACGAGCAGCCCTCCACACCATAATCTTGCATTTGAGCGGCACCCAACATTTCCACTTAATCTTCGTGCTATTATCGACTGGGATATGATCCGAAATAATCTTTCTAGCCGAGGCCACTGAGAAAATGCCATCATTACTAGCCTTCCATTTCCAAACATCCAACCCCCCCCCCCTGCCAATTTAGATCGTAGATTTCTCCCAGCAAAAGAAACAATTCTGTGATCTCCATGTAAGTCAATGGCTCCCTTCTCCAACTCCAAGTCACAACCTTAACATTATTTATGCAATCAATCCTTCCAGAAACTTTGACCCATTTGTCTGATTATAACTTAAACAAATGGGGGTATTTAATCCGAAGAGGGTCATCGCCAAGCCAAATATCTCCCCAAAAATTGAAAGTAGATCCGTCGCCTAAGCGTCCAATAAAATACGAGTTTATAATCGCACCGTTGGGAAGTTTTTGCTCACCCACTTTGACGATTTGTTTCCAACACCCACTAGCCGAGATGCTGCACGGTAACATCGCCCATGGTCTACTCGACCCATGGCAACTCATTATAACGTTTTTCCACAAGCTTTTGCCTTCATTTTTGAATCTCCAAGACCATTTTAGAAGAAGCGCTTCGTTCACATGTTGCAACTTTGATACCCCCAATCCGCCTTTCGACTTTGGATTAGAAATAATATCCCAAGCCACCCAAGGGATTTTTTTTTCTCTTCACTAGTACCCGCCCACAAGAAACGCCTCATGATAGCTTCCATATTATCCAACACCGCCTTAGGAGCTTTGTAAAGAGATAGATAATAAATCGGGAGGCTTGAAAGGACTGACTTAATGAGGATTAAACGACCACCAATAGAGAGATTTTTCCTTTCCATGACGCAAGGCGATTCTTAATAACATCGACAATCGGGTTCCAATTACTAACCCGAGTCATTTTAGCACCAACTTGAATACCAAGGTAAACAAAAGGAGTTCCCCCTCTTTTACAACCCAACACTTCCATCATATTAGCGATATCCATGTCACTCACTCCAACCCCAAATAAATTCGACTTGTGGAGATTAATACGGAGGCCCGAACATAGATAGAAAATCCGAAGGACTCTAGCAATACTCTGAATATTCTCTCGCGACCACTCACCTAAAATAAGAGCATCATCCGCGTAAAAGAGATGAGAAATAACAATATTACTATCCAACATATCGATACCTTTGAAAACCCCAATCTCTTTAGCCTTCTCCAATAACCAAGAAAGCGCTTCCATCACCATGAGAAAAAGAAAAGGTGAAATAGGGTCACCTTGTCGAAGGCCTTTTTCGCATTTAAAATCAAAGGTAGGTGAACCGTTAACAAGAACCGCGGCTCTAGATGACTCAAGAAGACCTTTAATCCAAACACACCATAAAGACAGAAAGCCCATCTGTGACATAATAGATAACAAGAAGCTCCAGTTGACATTGTCGTAGGCCTTCTCGAAATCAATTTTTAACATAAACGCTTTCCTTTTTCTTCTTTTCAGCCATTCCATCACCTCGTTAACCACCAATGGACCATCAAGAATGAATCTATCTGAGAGAAAAGCCGACTGAGAATCAGAAATAACTTGACCCAACACCTTTTTGAGGCGATTAGCGAGGATCTTCGAGATAACTTTACTAATCATCCCAACAAGAGTAATAGGCCTATAATCTTTGAGACCCAAAGGAGTTTTAACTTTAGGAATCAAAGTGATAAAAGCCGACCCGCAACCTTCATTTATAACACCCGACCTGTGAAAATCATTCATAATCTGGAAAAAATCATCCTCAAGCAGATTCCAAAACCTCTTGACGAACCAAAAATTAAACCCATCGGGCCCTGGAGCTTTATTCGAACCACACCCAAAAACCGCCTCTTTGATCTCGACTTTAGAAAACGACGCAATCAAAGACACGCCATCTTGAACATCAATTGATTTTAGATCTGCACATGATAATGAAGGTCGGTACGTGTTTGATTCCTTGAAGTGGTTTCTAAAAAATTTCATGATCTCTCTTTTCACCAAGGTAGGCTTTTGAATCCACTCCCCATCGATCGCAATGCCCGGAATAAAATTTCTAGCTTTCCTCCCATTAACCACACAATGAAAAAAAGAAGAATTTTCGTCGCCAAGCGATGCCCATTTGACACGAGATTTTTGTCTGATATCCCGCGCTTTATGGAGCTCTATTTCTTCTAAGGCTTTCTTGCATTCTAGCCAAACCCAAAGATCAGACTCCTCCAAATCAGTAGACTCTATACGCATTTCAAATTCTTCTTTTTCTTTACGAGGTATAACCTCATCTTCCACTTCATGCGAACTATAAACTTTGAACCATTCCTTCAGAGAAAACCAAAGCCGCTTAAGTTTATTAAGGAGATTAGTATTCGGAGGGCCACTATTAGTCCACTCCTGCAAAACCGATTGAATCTTCTCCACGCAACCTGGACGTTCTAGCCAAGAGTCAAACAGTCTAAATGGTTTCGGACCAAAATTCGTATCAATCACCGAAAACACCAAAGGGGAGTGATCTGAAAGATCTCTATTTAAAGCGCGAACACTAGCATTTGGCCACTTATTGAAAACGTTATCACAAACCAAAAACCTGTCAATTCTACTCCACATCCACTCCCCCCTTCTATTGACCATATACGTATATCTCATCCCTTTCAGGTTATATTCTCTCAATCCGGCTTCATCAATGAAATCATTAAAATCCCGAGCACCGCCCGAATCAAAAAAAGAGTTTTTTCTTTCATCCTTGTCCCGGACTGAATTAAAGTCTCCAAAAATAATCCACCACCCAACACCCGATTGAATAACCTGATTAAGTCTACCCCAAAGGTCACTTTTTTCAACATTCGACTGAGGAGCGTAAACGTTAATGAGGTTAATCCGAATAGAACCATCCAAAATAAAACCCGACACTTGAAGAAAGTTATTATCTTTGTATACCGAATCCTTAGAGAAAACCTCAGGATCCCAAACGCTAACTAACCCACCCGAATTACCAGTAGCATCGACATACTCAAATTCGAAACCCAAACCGTCCCAATACTTCGAAATCACACCTTCTTGAATGTTGCTAACCATAGTTTCTTGTAATCCAATGAAAGACACCCCGAACTCATTTTTAAGTTTCTTTATCCAACCCGATTTGCCACAAACCCCTATACCACGAATGTTAATAGAGATGCAATTCATGGCTTACCCCTTTGTAACCCTTCATTAGTAATCGATTCTTGAATCAAAGTGTTGCACTTACTTAAGTCAGTACCCAGCTTCTCCCCTAAAGCAATTGTAGACGTAATCTCCTCGGCTTGTAATCGAGTATCTGTTTCAGGATGAAAAGGTACCACATCTTCTGACTCTAAACAATCTTCCACATCATTGGACCCATGTTGCCTATTAAGATCCAAGGATTCCGACCCAGTACCATTGGCCGCACTACCAAGATCCTCATTATTATCATTCAGGCCCAATAGTCCATCCAACCCAAACGGATCCTCACTTTTGGACTTTTTACCATTCTTTAGACTCTCTTGGCTGCTCACATAACTGAAGCTAGGCCGGCCCAGATCATTTTTTTTGAATTTTTTTCTTTTATTCACATTAGGAATTGATTGGAATTCCTCAATATGTGGAACCTCTTCAAATGGAAAGTCAACGGCCGGGATAAATGTATCATCATTATGTTCCAGTATTTCAGCCATATCATCATTAGGCAATGATTTCGTCCCATCAATTCCTTCAATAACTTCATTATCCGTTTCCAGAAATACAAGGTCAACATTCATGTTGGCCTCCCCAGCCTCCTCGACTAGCTTTTCCGTTATACCATCCATCGAACGCGCAGCCATTGATTCTTCTTTATCCGGCTCCGACTGTTTGTCATCCATGTGAGTACTCACTTCTACATATTCCGGGATCCATTCTCCTAGTTCCTCTGCTACCAAAACTCGGAATTTACGTTCATTCCAGATAAGAGTCACTTCTTCTTCAATTCGTTTACCCTCACCCAATAAGATGCCAATGTGCTCATATGAGAGATCCTCATCAGATTCTTCTATTGTAGCTTTGTGCACGACCTTCCCAAACAATCCTCCAACACCATTAACGACCTCATTAGTAAGCAAATGTAATGGAACACCCTTAACTTTCAACCATGCCAACCTTTCGAATCCAAACGACTGACCGGTCCACCTAGTAACCGAGGTGAACTTATCCATAGCCAGTTTTGAAGCCTCGAAAACAGCCTCCGCCGTATCCGAATTTTCAAAAGACAAGAGAACGTCTAAACCTCCCAAGTATTGAACTTTGTCGAGACCCAAACATAACTCTTGTACGATCACATTAATGTTTTTTAACGCTTGCAGATCCACCATCTTTGCCACCAACGCTTTACCATGCATCGATGAGAAAGCATTAATTCTGTTGTCTACACTCAGCTTCTTCCCCACCAAAGAATCTTTAAACGACCTCTTCTCAGCGACAAATGCATTGAGCCTAGGATCCTTATGAACACCGTCTGCCTTCTTGTTATTGGCAACATAAGACGGCTTACTAGGCAAAATTTTTTTACGGCTACTGATTTCCCCATCTTTAAGAACGAATCTAGCAATGTTAAACCATAACTTATACTCTCCCATCTGAATGTTGCGTAAGCTTTTGAGCAAATCACCTTTATCTTTCACATCGAGCATGGACACAAAACCAAACCTATTCCCACCTTTGTCTCTCTTTCTTGCGATAAACAAATCAAAAACCTGACCAAACGGACAAACTTGTTCAGCCAAATCCATCCCGCTACATCCCTCTGGAAGATTAGTGACGAAAAGTTTTGTAATCCGACGTTGAACGGCCTCCGGGATAGGATTCCGGTGACGCCGCTCCATTTGCAATTGAAAAACCTAGATCAATAAGAACAAAAACGAAACCCTTAATAAATCGAAAGTTCTACCTATGTTGTACCACTTCTGTTGTCCCGCCTCTGGTGTCCCACCTATGACGTCCCAACCTCTGTTGTACCGCCTCTGGTGTACCACCTATGACGTCCCAACTTTGGTATTCCATTCGAAATAGATTCAGGGATAACTGTAAGATTTTGGATTGAAGGGAGATCTAGGGGGTGAAAGGGATCTGAAAAATAATAAATGATTGTGACTTAATTATGAAAAACGTGATGAAAAGGGTTGATTATTGGCGTTTGAACCCGCCGGAGAAGGAGATCTGAAATCGCCTTGTTATGTTGACTGACGGACGGAGTATAACTTGCCAGGCTCAATGTAAGTTATTTTCCATTTAGGGGGCTCGGTAATATTTATCCCCGTTTACATACGGGGTTATAACATATCTAAACATAAATATTCTCAACAACAACAACAACAGCAACAACAACAACATACCCAATCCCGCGAAGGCGAGGTATGGGGAGGTAGAAATGTAGACAGGTCCTACCCCTACCCCAGGTAAAACCTGGGAGTAGAGAGACTGCTTCCAGGGAGACCTTCGGCACGTGCACCAGTGCGAGTGATAGAGAAACTAAAAAGAAGCAAGTAGCAAAAGAGCAACAAGTAAAAGCAACTAGAAGCAAGCAAGCAACCAACAAAGGGCCTAGTACAAAAGACAAACATATAAAAACATAAATATTCTCAATTTGACTTATTTATGCATGTGCACATGACTCCAAAACTACTAAATATAATGGGGAAAAAATATATTGTTATTTATCAGGAAAAAAAAATAACATATTAGAAAGAATGGCCTTTATTCGATGAAAAACGTTGTGTAATTGATTTGTAAATAATCATCATTCAATTTCAGGTCTACTGGTATATTTCTGCTACAATACAATATACTAAATTTGGGTGTTTATGTTTACTATTTTGAAATAACAAGTTAAAAGAAAAGTTGAATTTATTTCACCTTGCATTCATCCTTATGGCCAACTTTATTCAATTTTGTCAACCCTTAACAGGTGTGCAGCCAAATCCAATCACTATATAATTTGTTCTTCCCACATTCAGTTATTAAACAGCCAAATATAACGTATACACTTCACTTTGAACTACACACAAATCTCTAAAGTAATGGAGATTTATTCCCACATTAGAACACCCATCTTGTATGTTGTTCTCTTAGCCGCTATGAGCACCTTGGCACTAAGCTGCACACAGGTTGGGTTCTATAAAACTACATGCCCACCAGCAGAAGGCATCGTGAAGTCTGTGGTCCAGTCTGCCATCCGATCTAACCACACGATTGCACCTGGTTTACTTAGAATGTTCTTTCATGATTGCTTTGTCAATGGCTGTGATGCATCTATCTTACTTGATGGTTCTTCTACCGAGAAAACAGTGATACAAAATTTAGCCTTGAAAGGCTTTGAAGTAATACAAGCTGCAAAGTCCAAGCTCGAAACTGTCTGTCCTGGGGTGGTCTCTTGTGCTGACATCCTTGCCCTCGCTACCCGTGATTCTGTTGTCCAGGTATTTAATTGCATGATTTAAATTATTAAAAAGTCAATACTTGCTTGTAATATCTAAAAGAGAAAACCAATTCAGTTGTGAAACTCGGAATGAACCTATTATGATGGCTAAGAATGTTGTATATGTATAAGAATGATTATTTCATTAATTTTCTTACATTATCCAGAGTGGGGGCACGAGTTGGGAAGTGCCAACAGGTCGAAGAGACGGATTAGTGTCACGGGATACTGATGCTAAAAACTTGCCAGGTTCCAGGGATAACGTTACTTCACAAATCAAGAAGTTTGCTGACAAAGGTCTTAGCATACAAGATCTCGTCACCCTTGTTGGTAAGTTAAGGGCAAAGTAAAGTACAAAACTGGATACTCATGCTGATCAACAACTAATACATGCCTACTAATAAAGAATTAAACTCATGCATTTTTGGGTTTATATTGATTACTAGGAGGACACACAATTGGGACAGCTGCTTGTGGAAGATTCGATTACAGGTTATACAATTACAACAACACCAATAAGCCTGATCCTGATATTGACCAAGAATTCCTTGCATACCTCAAAAGCCATTGCCCATGTAAAAGTAATAATACAAATCGTGTGCCCTTAGATACATATAGTGAAACCAATTTTGATAATTCCTACTATGGAAACGTGAGAAATGGACGAGGAGTACTTGAATCTGATTCAAAACTTTGGAGTGACGGAAGAACACATAAGTTTGTGCAGCAGTTTCTTGGGAGCTCGAACCGATTGAAATTCAACAAGCAATTTGGTAGAGCAATGGTGAAATTGAGTAATGTTGAGGTAAAGACAGGAAAACAAGGAGAAATTCGTAGGGTTTGTAACAAAATTAATTAACTGAGGATGATGACGGGTGTGTTGGTTAAACAACATATTACAACATGCAGGAATTGAAATTTGAAGTCATATACTTATGTTATCATTTTCACAATAATACTCGATAGAATTAAGATGAAATGTATTAGAAAATCTTTAGTTATGGATGATCGAATTAATCATGGTTCTACCTTACTTCTCTAGTTATGTAATCATTTTAAGTCATATAGTTACGGATGATCGAATTAATCAATCTCCTTAATTTAGCCAACATATAATCATGGATTCAATTTATGTAACGTTGTTTACATACAAAAAATCTTTATATATACTATAATACCGGAGAAATTATCATAGAAAGGATATGAAAATTTATGTAAAAGTGTAATACATGCTTTTTATTAATCGTAAGAATTACATAATTTTAACATGAGGAAACGGATGAAATCTTCATAGGTAACCATCATTCTGCTGCTTCTTCGAGCAACAATTATGCTTAGACACCAGTTATTGGTCACAGGAATAGATCTCTATATATCTACTACGTTGCCAACCATCTTCATAGGCGTGTTTCATTTGTGTTGTGAGGCTACGCGATACGTACGAGATTATCTTGATCCAACCTTCTTTAATTTCTTTATGCATGATTTCATACTCCATCTTTTCTTCTCTCCGGCCTGTAAACTATTGCAGCTTCCTTTGGGATTTTTGAAGAACAAATTGTTTAACATGAAATGTTAATGTGTCATTCGTTTTACAGATTTTATTTTTCCAAAAAACTTTTTAAAACTGACAAAAGCTATTATAAGATTTTAAATATATGAAATTGACGTATTATAAGGTTTTGCTAATACGGGCCTACGAAATTATGGTATAATCAATGACTTTTTAAGTTTATTAAATCACAAGTTTCATTTTAATTAAGTTAATTTTTATGTTTAAGTAAATAAATAAGTAAAACTATATATATATAACCGAAATTACACTATTTCTTCCATTAAATACCACAAATTCATATTCTTTCATCCTTATTTCTCGTTCAAACCCACTTTTTCTCACTTACTAGTATTTCCCTTATTCCTCTTGTCACGTGTAAGAGACACATTCACAGTACATAAACATTAACAAGGTGTTATTATTCTTGTGACTGTAGCACTTGGCTGACTTTAGATCGGCAATGTTTACATATAGTTATAGATTGTTGATTAGCATAATGATGGCCATCGCCATGGCATCCTTCGTATCTTCAGATCCTGACTTCCTTCAAGATGTTTGTGTTGCCAATCTCGAATCCGGTAATCCCAACCCCTTTGGAAAATTAATTTCTAATATTATGTATTTGTTTTTTGTGAGATTTAATGAAAATAAACTGTGACGAGAGTGATTTTTTCAAATGAAACTACAGATATAACAATGAATGGATTTGCCTGCAAACACGACGTATCAGCCGATGATTTTTTCTTCAACGGGTTATCATGGGCAAGACATACTAACAACTCATTTGGTGTGACTATTACACTTGCTACCGTTTTAAACATAACTGGCCTAAACACTTTAGGGGTGTCCATGGCTCGTGTTGATTATGCCCCTGGTGGCATAAATCCGCCACATATCCACCCACGAGCCACTGAAATAGTGTTCGTGCTCGAAGGTGAATTGGATGTCTCGTTTATAACAACAGATAACAAACTCTATTCCAAGTCTGTTAAGACTGGTGATGTTTTCGTATTTCCTAGAGGTTTAATTCACTTCCAGAAAAACAAAGGGAATGTTCCTGCTGCTGTCATTGCCGCCTTTAACAGCCAGTTACCGGGTACCCAAAGGGTGCCAAACGCTTTGTTTGTATCATCTCCAAGTGTTCCAAATGATGTGTTGGCGACATCATTTAGAATTGGCAAGAAACTGGTGAAAAAAATTAAGAGAAGGCTTGCTCCTAAAAAGAAAAATCACTAGGAGTTAGACAGTTGTGCTGATTTATGGGCTTTAATATTGCAGTATTTGTACGTTTTGTTTGTTCTTCATATTTCATACGGATTTGTGAATTACTGGTATAAGTTTAATGGTTTGGCAGTGCTGTTTTAAATTTAAACCCATAAAATGATCATAATGTGATTTTGGTCTGTAAGACTCCCATATTTCGGATAGCAACAAAAAGTGCGAATTAGTTGATTAAAATTTCATTATTTTGCAATCTTTAATACACATTCTTTCTTTAACCAACGCTACAAGATATGTCACGAGTCGCGGATTTTTGCAACTTGTAAGATATGTCAGTAAATTTAGCAACAACCACAACGACTTCTCACAATATGCCACTATAAATCTGCGACTTCACTAATTCAGGTAGCCATGTGTGTCGCTGTTTCATAGACAAGTCGCCATCTAAGTCGCTATATGTGTCACTACTTTCAACATTGTCTGTAGTTTAGTGGTTAGTCGCCATTTTTTATAGAAGTTGCAGACTGATCGAGTCGCTATTTAAGTTGCCATTTAAACCTTTCTTTTGTCTCACCATTGTTTAATAATACTACCAAATGTGTAAATAATATGAAAAGGAGTATATTACATAAATGATCACTCGTTTGGCAAAAGTTGCATCTACCATTCCTTAAAGTTGCACTCTTGGTCCTTATCTTTGCAAAGAATAACACCCTTAGTCCTTACGTCTTAACGACGTTAAAATTGTCTGTTAAATCAACTCTTATGCAAGTCACATGAGAGCCTTATAGTCATTTTTCAATCACTTCTTCAACCTCCAAATTTTCTTTTGACTGTTTAATTTCTTTCTATTCAAATTAATTAATGTTGAAAAACATCAATATTAAAACAAATTCATAATAATAGGTTAGTATCCATACATAGCAACGAGCTTTTTTAGCAGAAACAATTGTAGTTGCGATATTAAGCTTTTTCAACGATTATGCATAATATGTGAAATAATCAAAATGATGGATAATTGTGTATAGCAATTGAAAAAACACATAGAGATTGACCAAATTAAAAAGATGACATATTGATCATATTTGAAACAGAGTACCATTCGCCGCCTTACACATTACACAAATAGTTGACATATCGATCATAAAAAGTTGACATATTGATTATAAAAAGTTGCCATTTAAACTTGTTTTTAAAGGGTACTATACGAAGTACCCTTTAAGTTTAAGAAAAATTATGCATGTTTCATAAGTAGTAGAGATAAAATAAACATAAAATGTTTATTTTACTACCCTTATTATCCTAGTTTACTTTCTTCTCTCCACCCTTCATAACCTCAGCCCACCACTACCTATCGCCACCATCATCTATCATATCATTACCAACCTTATTATCCTTAACGACCAGATCCTTCATACTCTCCGAAACCTTAATTCACAAATTCCCCTAAATTGGATTCGATTCTGAATCTGATTTCCAATCCGGCTTTAGGTTTTTGCGAGACCTGTCATGCTTGTTGGTTGTTCATGGAACTCACACCACCACCAATGACCCCTTAAAACTTGATTTTATAAAGAATCGGGAAAGTTGGGGTTTTTAATAAGTTGTGCAACTGTTTTTCCTTCAGCGGAACCCTACGCGCGGCTCTCTCTCTCTCTCTCACAAAAACATGGGTAAGACACATGGAATAGGAGTCGGACGCTGGATTTGAGCGGAAGGGTCATGCTGTAGGAGATATTCATGGATTCAGGTTCAAGGTTGTGAAGGTTTCTAGTGTTTCACTTTTAGCTCTTTTCAAGGAGAAGAAGGAAAAGCCAAGATCTTAAATTATGAGTTGTTTTCTTATGTCCTAGTTTTGATATGTTTTCCAAAGAGCTTAAGTGTTAGTTTCATTTTAGCATTGTTTTTGTGGAACGCAGACACTTGGTCTTCTGGTTGTAATGTGATTTTGGTAAACACAATTTATTTAGTTAAAAAAAATCAAAAAAGTTAAAAACATGGATTGTTTAAGATCGAAGATGTGTTTTTTAGGTGTTTGTTTTAACCAATGTTGTTTGAATTTTTTAAAATTAGTACAAATGTTTATATTATGAATTTGTGTTAATATTGATGTTCTGGTGGTTTGCATTGTGAAAAGATTAAATTAACGCTCGTTCTGGTGGTTTGCATTGACCTAAGAGGTTCGTCAGTTGACAAAAAAAAGTGTACCTATTAGGTCACCATAACATGGCTTATATCAATCACCCATGAGAAGAACTAGAAGAGAAAAATATAAAACAAAAGATGGAAGAGGGTGGTGGCCTTTGGATGTGTAGAACACAAAAGAAAGAATGGATTGTTAAGTAGAAGATAAACACACACACACCCCCACCCCTACACAAATGAGGTGTATGCGTGTAATATAGGTACAAGAGAGTGAGTTGGGCCTTGTTTGGATCGGGCTTGGATAAGGGCTATTACATGGAGATAAACTTAAACTATCTTAGTTTATCCAAGTCTAATACAATTAACTAGCATACTTAAGTTAATACAAACTAGTACAAGGTTCGTCTAAGTGTTAGTGACCAATACTTTAATGCTAACAATCTCCACGTAAGGGGTGGTCACTCAACAACTCTATCTTGATGTCTTGATTCTTCGATTTTTAAGCTTGAACCTTGTATGTTGTAGTAGACTTGATTTCTTTGTTGTTCCATTCATGCCTTGTGATCTTTGATGTAATCTCTTGTCCTTGTGTTACCATCGATCAACATCTTCAAATATGTTTGATTGACATCTTCTCCAACATACTCATACCTCTTTGTCTAGACTTCGATCTTTTCTCATATATCTTTCATCACTTGAGCTTTGAAATTCATCTTTACTTGATCTCGATTAAGCTTGTACTTGATGTAGTTCTTGATCTTTCAAATCATAGTCTTTAACTTGATGATGATGAATTCCATGAGAATGAGTATGTGGAGTTGAAGATTGTTGATGAATGTGGTCATGAAGTACGGTCTTTTTGAACGGCGACCTTCATCAGTACCTACAAAAAAGATAACTTGATATATTTGTTAGTCCCGGCTCTCAGTGTTTAGATATCTCACACTGATGCATCCTAAGATGCTAACGACTAATGACGCTCTTCGAATACTCTAGAACGGGTGCATCCTAAGACGCTAACAACGCTTTTCAAATACTTTGGACGGATGCGACCTAAGATGCTAGCATAACTCTTTTTGATATCTTCACACTTGTCGTTCCTATATGCAAATGCTCGTAAGCTAAAGACGGATGAAGGTGAGCCGTTGGAGTACACATAAAGCATCACTCACTCCATGACTATAGACCGTTTTAAACTCAGCAAACACCATGCTTAATCCATAAGGATTAACTAGGAGACCCACTGTCAGTGTTGTTTAATGTTAACACTACGGGGTTCCCATTCAATCATCGAGGATTACTTATGTATGATTACCACTATGAATGTTCTAGCAAGATTGCTAGGATTTGCGAATAACTCTTAAGTACAACTTATGTTCTTATTTGTGAACGACAAGTGTATATTGGAATGTGTCTTACGAGATTTTATTGTTGAATCTCTTTTGGCTCTAGATTCGATTAGTGCACTTTGGTTATAGTGAGCGGAGGCTGGAGCAGACTGCTACCTTTTCAATATCAACACACCTCAGGGTGAGAGGCCGATAGATTAAGTGTTTAATTTCATGAGAAATGAAATAAGAATCTTTTCAAAGAAACTTGAGTGGCTAGGGAAGAGTTGTGCATTGCATCACTGGGTCCATGACGTCTGTCTTCAATATCATAATCATCTTTGTGATTAATGATAACATATGTATTGACCCGGGTTCTGCCTAAGTGTATTGAGGGTTCTCATTTCTATTAACCCTTTCATATCTTTTTCATTCTTCAACCCCTTCAATGCATATCATGTCATCATGACTACTACATTTTTGTGATTGTTCTAGTGACAACTCTTACCATGATAGCGTTATTCCCTTTTCTCCTACTCCACCATGACCAAAGGACTTTCTATTTCTATCTAAGGAATGCCCTAGGTAGTTCCTTTTTGGCTCTAGCTGGACCATGGAATAATACCTAACCTTACTACCTTATATCTCCTCGAACATCATTGTGGGTTTAGATTTGCTTGGAATTGATCGAAGCCATAAAACCATTTGGAAAATAAATCAAAGTGTTTATAAAAAATCAAGTTTGGCAACACTTTGAAAGTTTTCATTTTTGAGAGAAACTCCCACTACACATTTGCATATTGATATCTATTTTTTTATTTTATTTTTTTAGTATTTATTTTCTAGTTTATTAGGCATATTAAGAACTAGTTATGTTTTCTTTAATGTTTTTGGATCTTATTTAGTGCTTTGTAAGTTTATGTCCCAGTTACGTTTCTTATTTTTTAAACAAAATGTCCTGGGTATGTTTGATCATTCGATTTGATAAGTTGGTGAAATAGATTCTCTAGATGTACGGTGTATACTTAACCAAAAGGAAAAAAGAAAAAGAGGTTGTTCAATGTGTTTTTTTGCTTTTACTATTGACTAGCCAACGACACGTCTTAAAGTAAATTGTTATATTTGCAATACTCGAGTCATGTGTTTTGGTTAAGTTGTTTATTGATAGAAAACGTTGCTCATCTACAAAAAGAATTGCTAATAAATAAAAATTCGTTGTTTATTGGTAAAAAGAGTTGTTAATTAATAAAAAAGTTATTCATTTATTCATCAATAAAATTGTTGTTCATTAATAAAAAGAGGTGTCCATCACAATGTTCATTAGTTCTCTTTAATTTTGTTCATCATTTACGTCACAATGTTATCAAAAAAAAAAAAAAAGAAAAACCACTGTTCATCATCGTATACTTTGTTCATCAATAAAAAACTATTCATTATTTTATCGATAAAAAAGTTGTCCATCACAATGTTCATAAGTTTTTTTAGTTTTGTTCATTAGTTATATCACAATATTCATCAGTAACAAATGTTAATCAGTTTTCTAACAACGAAAATCATAATTTTCATTAGTTCACCAGTTTTCTAAGAAAAAAAATCATAATGTTCATTAATTCATCAGTTTCCAAAATAAATGTTTATCAGTTTTTTTTTTAAAAAAATCACAATGTTCATCAATTTATCAGTTAATTGTTGTTAATCAATTCATCAGTTTTCTTAAAAGAAAAATCACAATGTTCATCAGTTATTCTTAATTCAAGGTTGTAAAAATCGCTAGGCACTAGTGAGGCGGTCGAGTAGGGCCTAGCGATTAATCGGTTAAACGGGGATTAATCAGGGATTAATCAGATTAGAATTTTTATGCACAAAATTGAAATTTTAGATATTATACTATATTATATGTATGAGATAAGCATAATGCATCAAAGTTTAAATATTTCAAGTGTTCAAATATAAACATAATACATAATTGTTCAAAGTTTAAAGTCAAACATAGATATTACTTGGTTTGTTGACTATTTTTAAGCAATCTTTGACTGATTTTGTCCGATTAATCGGTTTGTTGACTAATTTTTAAGCGATTTTGTTGACTGATTTTTAAGCGATTTTGTCCGATTAGATCGATTTTGTCTGATTAATCGGTTTGTTGACCAATTTTAAGCGATCTTTGACCAAAGCGATTAAATAGGCCGATTATGATAAATCAAGGCGCTTAGTGAGCGATCAGCGATTATGCGGGGATTAATCGGCCGCCTGTACCGATTTTTACAACAGAGATTCTTATTTATTAGTGTATCAATTAGATCACATTTTCATCGGTTCATTAGTTTTCTAAATAAAATTAAAAAACACAAAAATAACAAAAAATATATTGTGGTACATCAATTAGTGCATTTAAATGTACTTGTACAAGAAAAATCTTTTTTAGGCATTTTATCAAACACTTTGTTTTCACTAAATATGTGTAAAATGTCATTTTCAAAATGTGATATCTCACTCATTATATCGGAATTGAGTGATTCAGATTTGTGGGTAAAGAATCTCTAAAAGTCTACAAGCTTTGTGTTTTAAGTTTTTTTGTAATTCAACCGTTAAGTTAGACAAAATTAGATCCGAAGAAATCGAAAATTTTATGAAAATTAAAACTCACTTAAAACTTAAAAAATGTGATTTATATATCAAAATGCATATCAAATTAAAGATAATTAAATTCTGAAAATTATAATGAAATCGGTCTTTTGTAAAATTTTGTCGTTTGAAAGTTACGACAATTTGAAGTTTGAGGGGAATATAAAAAATGGTTCAAAGCCCCATTGACCGAATTAAAAAAAATCGAGGGAATATAGTAAGTTTGGTGGGACACATGTCACTGAACTAGTAGCTTTTTAGACTTTAAAATATATTGCCTTTTCATACAATCTCAACTCATTCGGATGAACTTTAATTTGCTAGAATGTAGTTTTCTAAATTTTTTAACACATGTAGTTTTTCATTTGACATATCTATGTGGACATATTTGATCCATTAATTTTATAAATATAAAAGATCATGTGTCTATATCCTAAAGATAAGCACTTCCAAGCAGAGTAGTTTGCAAATAAAAGACTTTATATGAAAGTCAAGGTAGATCTTCATTGATGACGAAGTAAATAATGCTCTATGAAAAGTGTCTTGCAATTGGAGGTAATGGTAATATCACGATTCGAAATAAAATAGCTCCAAAAAAGATCAATGTTTTTGTGTGGAGAGCTTTACGTGGGAGGTTACCTGTTCGTGTGGAGTTAGACAAGAAAGGTATTGACATTCCTAATCTTTTATGTCCTATGTGTGATGAGACGGTGGAGACCATTGATCATGCTTTAGTCTTGTGCAATAAGTCTATGAGAATATGGTCCAAAATTTTTGAATGGTGGAGCTGTGGAGTTGTAGATTCATTTACTACTAGTGATATGTTGCGTCATGAGGGTTGTAATTTGGTGTCTTCAAAAAGCAAGGTTTTGTGGGAAGCGGTTGTGTGGATAACCGGGTATTTCATATGGAGAAATAGAAATTGTTGTGTTTTCGAAAAAAAGGTAGAGTCGGTTGAAAATGTTGTTCAAGATGTTAAAGTGAGAAGTTATGAATGGATTAAAAGGAGGGCACCCAAAAGTCATATTTTATGGGAGCAGTGGCTGATGTGTCCTGGTTTGTGTGGGGATTCTGCGTGGTCGGATGTAGGCATAAATGTGTAGATTGATCGAGGTCGTGTAGCAGATATTTTGGCAATACTGGAGTTGCAGATATTGAGCAGCTTATGTGCTTTCTAGTATCTAGCAATCTGGTTAGTTGCATAGCACATTCTTATTGTTTTGGTTAGAGGTCTTGGGTTTTTTTTCTAGCATCTCGTTAGTGTTTTCCCTTTGGCCTTGTTGGTAGTTGCTTTTTTTCTGTTGAGTTCCTCCCGGTTTGTGGGAGTGGGCTAGTCTCGTTTGTTGTTGTGGCTTGTGTGGCCTTTGTTTCTTTTAATCTATTGCCTTTTTAAAAAAAATAATGCTCTATGAAAAGAAAGTTGTGCGACCGATATGATAAGTTAACAAACTTTGATGCTCATTATTGGTTATTATAAACACACGAACCATGGTTTTGCCTTATGGAAATTTCTCAGTTAATTTATGCTGTGTTTAAATGGGAAGAGTTTATTGGAACTCACGGACTTCTATTTTTTTTAAGAACTTTCTATCTATAGCTCTAAGAGTATAATGTGTCATGGTGTTATATGTTTTATGTTATAGCAAAAGTCTCACTTCAACAATTTTTACCTATAACTCGGAAAATAAAAACACGCTCCTTCCATCACTCGCGTTATATGACACACCCTTGCTCAGACATAACCCAATCAAGATAAGGAATAAACGTATGGTGTGGGCAGGTCATGATGGCGCCTACCCCTATGACACGAAGAGGGTTGCGGGCTCCCGTTATCCGGAGGCGTTATGAGATGGCACGAGGCCTTTCAGCCATCCTTACCATGCCCTCTAAGGGCTATAGTTAAATTTGTTCGGATACGCTATTATTGTTTGTTGGTGTGTGCTTATTCACACACCTTTTCCTGTCCATTTTAAGACCAAAACAGACACAAACTAATCATAAATGCCAAAGATATTGTGTTTTTGTGTTTGTGATCGTGCAGGAACGGATAATTCAGAAATTGGCACAAATCAGGCCAAAAAGGACAAAAACGAGCACGAGTTTGGAAAACGTGTCAAAAGCCAGAGCTGGGGAAGCAAATTACCATTTTTTGAACTCAGAATGTCAAAACACACCTTGGAGAATCACTAAATGCCAAAAATAGTCCTTGGAGCAAAAGTTTGCAAAATTGGCAGAAATGGTCCCTCAAGTTTGAAAATTGACAAAAATGGCCCCTGAGCATTGGATTTTGGAAGAAAAAGTCAACACTGGTCCTTGGAGTTCACAAGTTGCCAAGTTTAGCCCCTGGGTGAAAAGTTTGAGAAATTTACAAGACTGGTCCCTGAAGTTTCAAAGTTGGCAGTTTTGGTCCCTGGGTATTTCAATTATAAAAACGTCAAATGTGGTCGTTGTTTTATTCAAGATTGGCAAGTAACACCTTGAGATAACTTTGGAATAGTACCATATTTCACCCCTATAAATTCAGAAAATTTCAAAATTGGTCCTTGTGATATTACTACAACCAAATGGACCCTATTATTATTATTGTTATTGTTATTGTTATTGTTATTGTTATTGTTATTATTATTATTATTATTATTATTATTATTATTATTATTATTATTATTATTATTATTATTATTATTATTATTACACCAAATCCAGTCCAAACACACACCCTGATCCATCACCTATTTCCCTGATCCACCACACAAGCCCAAAAGCTACCCAAGCCCAATCCTTTTTTAATACTCCCTCCGGTCAAATCCATGGTCAAACCATCATCACCCCTACCCCTTCCCTCCACTTGACCCTGCAACAAACATCACCTCACCACCCCCACCATCTCCATCACATTCACCGCCCAAACCCACTATCCACCTAACAGGACAAGCCCATTTAATGCACCACCCCCAATTGGTAAGAAATCATAGCAAATTGCAAATAATTATTTCCCGCCAAAATGCAATAGAGGGCTAGGATTAATTTCATACATCCAATGGCTGTGGGATTGGCTCAGAAAGGTCCAAGGAACCCTAATTGGGGCTTATAAAAGGAAGAAGAAGGATAGAAGTCCAGTAGTAGCTTAATTAGTTCAAATTAGTGTCGAATAGTGTAATTTATCATTTTCTCTTGTAATATTCAGTTTAAAACATTGTACTAAGTATTTTCACATTAATCAAAGTCCATTTTAAGTCTCAATTGCAAGTTTGCAGTTTATGTTCAGTTTATGCTAGTTTTTCTTTAAAAAATCTCATATAAGCTTCATCATGTTAAAAGTAATTGTTTAAGGTTTCTTTAAGCTAATCTCAGTACCCTCATAGGATTTTGGAAGTTTGTAAATCATTTGAAAGTTGTTTAATCATTAAACTCAAAAATACAAAAAATAAGAAAAATCAAAGAAAAATATAAAAATATAGGTTGAGAAGATGATGTTGGCTGGAGCATAGTAAATACTGGATGGCTATGGTTTAGTGGCTTGTGGAAGCCTATAGGATTGGTTACTTGGTCCTTGGTTCATGATACTTAGCTGGAAAGCATTTTGTAAGAAATCTCTCCATTTTCATGTTTTACTGTATCATTGCTTATTAAGTGTTTATCTGTGTTTCTTTATGCTTAATAGGTATAATTAAGTCAGTTCATTGTTTAAAAAGTAGTACTAGGTCATTAAATCCAATTGTGCTTGAAAAATTTATTTCAACTGTCAAAATAGCATAAGTTGAATTCTTGGGAATTAGTACTTGTAAACCTTGTTTCTGTGTTCATTTAAGCTTATTGGATCATAATAAGGTGTTTAGAAGTAGTCTCAAAGTCTTAGGCAATCGTTTGTTCTAGAAACCAAAAATCTAAGATCATCTCAGGTTGTTTGGATTTGCTTGTCATTCTGTGTTCTGGTTTGTAATTGTTGTTATCCTTAGTTCATTCAAGTTACTTTAGACCCTAGTAGTCCATTTTGGTCATAAAAACCAACACTCATTTAGTAAAAAGTCAAAATACCCTTTAATCTCATCATATTAGTTAACTATTAGGATTTTTAGATCAATACCTCAACAAATCTGTTCATAAGTAGTTAGTATAGTCTAATTTAGTTTCATTTTAACTTATAACATCATTTTTAGTCACTAGGAATAGATTAAAGTTCACCTAAGTCAACTTTATAGTTTAACTTAAAAAGTCAAAATTGCATAGTTCGGTAGAAAACCACTTTTTCCAGGAATTTTCCTGATTTTTTTGTTCACAATTAAGCCCCAAGCTTTTTACCAGTTAAAGTTTACCAGCTTAACTCTTGAAACACACCATTGGCTTATTTTTGAGAATTTTTGTCTGGCTTATTGAGTTGCTTATTTAGACCTGCAGGGATAACACCCTCCCCTGCACCAGGGTTTTCACCCAAGTTTCATAAGCTCATTCTGGCTTAACTAGTGGGCCCCAGACCTCACCATTTGCTTTTTAGGTAGCTTATCAGATCAACTCAATATATTAGTGCTTATTTTGGATCTGTGGACCTTTGCCCTTAGCTTATTTGGCCATTGAAGGTGTACTGATTGCACTCAGTATACTGAGGACTCAGTATAGATCACCAAAGTTCAATTGTCCATATCTTGTACATTAGTGGGCCCCACCTTGTTCTTTTTGGCTTTTTGGAAACCCCAATAAGCCATCTCTCTGAATTAGTGCTTATTTTGTATTTTTGACCTCATTTGGACCCTTGAACCTAGGCCTGCAACTTGGTCCTTTTCCCTAAGTGACCTGACCCTTCAGTGTGTTTTGGCTTATTTCAATTGCTTATAGCTAGCTTATTAGTTGACCAAATGGTTTGCTTATTGGCTTTTTAGAAAGGTCCCCAGTCCACGTCGTAGATTCAAGACTTTATTTGGACCCCTGACCCCCCTAGTGGACCCTACTAAGGGCTGCAAGTTTGACCCTTTGGCCTGTTTAGCCTGTTTGCATAAGCCAAGTGCTTATCTGTTGATTGTGGCTTTTCTGTGTGCTTATTTACTTCCTTTTGCTTATTTCTAGTGTAACTTAACTGTTTGTAGCTTATTCCAGTTTGTGAAACCTTAGTGTAGTTTTTAATTAGCTTTTTCAAAACTCAAAATCCTACTAAGCTTCTGTCATACTACTTGGTTTGCGTAGTGCTTATTTTTAAGCTCAAAATAAGTTACCTTTGTAAACGTTTCATATTTTCAGTAACAAAATAGTTTTGTAAATGAAAATCAAGAAAAAGATAAATTAAAAAAAAATGATAGCTTCTATTTAAGCCAATTGGCTTATTTTAAAAAAAAAAAAATTATTTTTATAATTTTCCTCAGTTTCTAATATATTAAAATAGTTTAAGAAAAATTTCATAATTTTCTGAGTTAATTTAGTATTTATAATAATTAAATTAAGTTTAATTAGTTTTAATTAAAACAGCCAAAAATTAATTTTCTTTCTCCTTATTTAAAAGCAAAAGTAGCTTTTTATATTTTCCCTATGTCTTATAATTTATAAAGTATTTTTAGAAAAATTTTCAGAATTTTCACTATTCATTTAGTATTTTTAATATTTAAATTAGTTAAAATAGATTTTAATTATTAAATAAGTAAATAATTAGTAAATTAGTTTAACAAATAATTTTTATAAACTTTTTATAATTTTTTTAGGATTTCTGTAATGATTAATTAGTTTTGTAAAAAGTTTTATATTTTTCTAAGTCACTTTTGTATTTTTCTTAAATTTAAATTATATTTAAATTAGTTTTAATTAATTATTAATTAGTTTAAATAGTTTTTAATTAATATTAAATAATAAAGTAATCAAAAAAATAATTTTCTTTTTAATTAAATTTTCTTTTAATATTAAGTTTGTAAAAGTTTCATTTTCACCCCCTCTAGTTTAAATTTGTTCAAAACTCACCGTTTTATCTGTCTGTAATCGTATCTGATTTTTATGTTGCTTACGTTTTTATACATCTGTAATCCTGTAATTGTATATACTGATTATTTGTCTTAATCTCAATCAATCCAGTAGTGTAATTAGCTTCAAATCATTAGTTGTTACTATTCCCAATCACCGATTCCTTTAAACGTTTCCCAAACACAATTTCAATCTTGCTGGGACATAACGACCCGGGGATTTCCTTGTACTTCCACGGATTTAATATCTTGCACTTTCTCTCAGATTTGACCTATTGACCACACCTGGTTAAGAGGTTGGTTTGGGAGTAGTCAAATTTTGGCGTCGCTGCCGAGGAGGTTGTTGCATGTTTTCAAAAACGTTTAGGTTTAGTGATTTTCAAATCTTAATTAAAAACGTTTAGGTTTAATTAATTATTATTTTCCTTGTACAAATTTCACCACTTTGTAAATTTTTGTAAAAATCTTAATCATATCAGAAAAAATTCATTAACACTTTTCTTAAAGTGTTAAAAACACCAAAAAATTCATAAACAACAAAACAAATCGTGAAGTTAAATTACTTCGTATTCTTTAAGATTACAACCTATACAGGTGGTAAACGAAAGTTCTGACATTAAATTGCGAACTGAAGAGAGATCCATTTTTCTCGTCCGCCACCCTGCGAGTAATTTTAAAGAAAATGATTTCGGTTAACGAATCGATACCAAAAATATTTCCAAAAGTTTTTTTTTCAGACACACCCATAAAGCCAAAAAAATTTTGTTTTTCTGTTAATAATAATACCTACCAACTAGGGTATTGATACGTGGGAATTGCGCCCTCGCAACAGGTTTTACCTCTCAAGGGATATTGAGAGCTTACAACCCCTACCAGGCAGTGTACCTAATCGTTGTAGTATAGTATAGTGACAAGTACCGGGGGATTGATCGTTCAACTCAGGAATAGTGTCGCTAGGATTAGAAAGCCTACTAAACTAGGTCTAGAGGTGAGGGATGATTCTTTTTGTATTTTTATATTTTATGGAAAGCAAGTAAAATCTTGGGTTTTGAAGGAGTGGGCGGAATTAGTAGCTAGCCAACTAACCCAATTAACTAAGATGCAATCAAAATAAAATAAAAGAAATGAAAATTAAACTATTATACTAATTTGGTGGAAACAATAATGAGAAAAGTTGTGTTTACTAAGATTTCATTAGAATTCTTTAACTCTATAAGATCCCTAACTCTATAAGATCATACTTCACTCCTATGTCGAGCCGTTAGACACTCCTAACATGGGATCATTAGAATTCTCTTACGCATTAAATATAACCAAAAATCGTAGTACACCTCCGATCATGTTTCTTAAGACGTTCAAGCAAGTTACCAATGGAAGTCTGCCAGTTTTCTTAAGCTTAACATCGAATACAATCATCCGTAAAAATTATAAACAAACAATCAACCCATAATCAACATCTAGGTTTCACTACATCTAAGTAAACACAATAAAAACCTAGCCTAGCATGTTAAAGAGAAGACAAATGTAAGATATAATCACACAACACATAGACATATTGAATGTTTTGAATGAGTACTTATCTTCAATTGAATATGGAGGAATCAAGGGGTTGAAACCCTTAAAAAAGCTGTAAAATTCGTTTAGGGTTTATGCCCTAATATCCCACACAAAGTTCCACACATTACAATGAAAATTTGGAAAAATATATATAGACTATGCATCCTGACGCGTCATGTGTTAGCCTCTGACGCCGTCAACTCGCCGCCATGATGAAATTCGTATTTCCTAGATCCATTTCTAACGCCGTCATGTGGAGAAACACTCTGGGCCGTCACGAGTAATTGGACCCTGACGGCCTTGGTGACGCCGTCAGGCCAATAAGCCTAAAAACATTATGGATCGTCATGTTATAATTTCCACATCCACCTCTTTTGTTGCTCTTGACCCCGTCACTTGTAGAACCTTGACGCCGTCAGGTACTGTTCTCAGCAAGGAATTTGAGACTTTGCCGTTTTCTTCACTTTTATGCTCCAAAATGCTTCCTTTTCCAGTTTTCTCTCCAAAAATACCTAAAATGACAAAAGGAACGATTTAGGGCAATAATTGATCAAATAATCTCGAATTCGGGCTTAAATGACCCCTTAAAAGCGGTATACTTTTCGCTTCATCAAATACCCTTACACTTGAGATTTGCTTGTCATCAAGCAAATGCGCTTTTATTCTAATCAAAATACAAGTTATGGGTCATTTAACACTAATATAAAAGTAATTACAACAAATAATCGTTCCACTAAAAACCAAAAGCAAGCACGGAGGTCATACACTAGCGCCTCACAAATAGTGTTTAGATACTCACATCTCTCGGGTGTAATAAAGTATATATCAGAATATGGAAATGGAAAACATCTCTCACTACCTGTCATAGCAATTAGATTACCATAGGCTTGGGAAAGGATCAAACCTCCACCACTTGGCGTAAGCACCTAGGATAAACTATCAAAGAGGTCTTTTGAGGGGTTATAACGTTAGGTGTAGGGATATGGAAAACACTGTTTTGTTGGATAAAGGCAATATTTATTGGTGGCGAGTTAATAATCTTGGTTAATTACATGTACAATATGGCGTTTCTAAGCCAAGACTAGACTCGACTTAAGCTAATAAATCAAAAATAACAAAAACATAAAATAAACATAGAATGAAATGGGATGGTAGTCCGTATGTTTTTCTCTTTTTCTTTTTCTATATTTTTTTTTTCTTTTTCTTAACTTTTCGATTTTTTTTTTTTTTTTGCATACACTCTTGTCGTACCATCCAAAATAATATACCATAGGGAATGTACATTCCCTTTACACTTGAATTTTTACATACTTTACAATAAACTACTCTAATGACTCGAATCAAGATAATCAAAACACTTGGAGTCATTTTTAAGATTAATGCACATATGGGGGTAATAATTTGATGTTCTTCCCCATTACTCCAAAACACTAGTACTCTACCCATGAGTCTCAATCGTCCCAAAACAATATGTACAAGATATGACTCGACTTAGCAACCATGTTATCAATTAGATAATTAACTAAGGGTTTAAACATGTAACAATAATGCACCAAAGATGAGTGCATACACGAAAGACTAAGGCGATTTGGTTGCACATTTGGGTGGGTTGTAACAAATTCTTCCTTTAAGTAAGATGCTTGAAGTTAGAAACGAAAATATAGGCTCGTAGGGGTGTACTAGGGGTATCGTGTACTAAATATGAGTACAACTCTAAGGTGTGGGAAAAATTAATTGACTTTACTAGCCAAGTAATATGACTTAAATGGTCAAGTAATTATGATGCGGGTTTTAACACAAGGGTGATTCTAATGCCTCTTATCATGTAGTAAATCCTACTACACAAATGTAGTCTCACTAGCGGTCTCGGGATGCATCACTGACGCAAGTTCTAGAATCTAAATGCTACCGGTACACTCATAAGCACTTATAATGAATGCTTTTCCTATCAAATCTAAAGGCGAACCTCACGTATTTGGGTGGAAAAGTTTTCTGAATGGTACGGTTTTGTGCTAGTCATACAACTCCTATCCATGAGACGCTTGTTAAGACTAAAGTTTCACTCCTAAATGTTGGAAAAATTTTTAAATTTGGAGCTAAATTACGCTAACAAGTATTTCTCTTAGTTTTATTACACACATACTATCAAACAAACAAACTCAAGTGCAATTGTATCCTATAATGTATCATCATTTACCCTCCCCTTACACTTAGGATGAACATTGTCCCCAATGTTCAATTAAAGGATGTAAAAGTAAAATTGGTAAAAGAATGAAAACAAATACTCCCCTGATTCGTTCGGTGTGGATAGTGTGTTAACAAGGTTAGATCTTCCTCCAAGAAAATGAACGTTCAAAGCTTCCCTTCCAGAAAATATAAATCATCTTCTTGTCATATATAACCTGTTAAACCTGAGAAAATAATCAAGGCAACCTCGCGTAAAATCGGCGGCAATCTATATATACTAACAAATCCTAGAAAGCGATTTAAGATATAATTCTTGTGAAATGAATGTTTGCAGATTTCTGGGAGTTTATAAAACTAAAGAATCAACAAAAACTTTAAGACTCCGGTTAGAAAAACAAAACTCGCAAAATTTCCAGAATTTTACACGTGACGTCGTTAGGTGTTAGACCCTGACGCCTTCAGAAGTGACCTGCAGAAATCTTTATGTTAAGTTTCCGGAAAATTTCTGGAAAAAGTTATGTCCTATTTCCTCGAAAATCCTGCAAAACATCATTATGACTCGATACAAGTATTTGACTTTAACAATTACTAATATACATGCTCATTTAATATTGTGGTGAATCATGATCATTTTCGTTCTTATAAACAAATTTGGGGTCTCCCCTTACACTTAGCTTTTGCAAAATACCTTTATATGAAGTTAAGACGAAGTTAAACAACAAAATAAAGCATTTTCACAATTTTAGTTTGAAACATGATCTACCAACAATAAAAATAAAACATTCATACGGAAACAAATAAAAATCACACAAATAAAGACACACAAAACATGGGTTGCCTCCCAAGAAGCGCTTTTCTTTATTTATGAGTCTTGTAGCTAGACTCAAGGTCATGGGCTACGTTTTCCTTTCCCACTTTTGTGCTAATTCAAAATATTTAACCCAATTTTCATCACGCTTGTACTCAGGGCCTAGATTCATGCAATCCGAATAGTATGTTCGCCTCCTCTCATAGTAAACATCATCATCAATTCCATTATCCTTAATCTCATTAGTTCGAATCTCATCAATTGGTAAATTCTTGATGTCCTTTAATTCTTCCCTCATGTGAGGCATCATAAAAGTGATATTTTCTATCCCATCAGTAAACTGAACTATTCCCTTCCCATGATTACAATACATCTTAGTCGTCTCAATGAAAGGTTGCCCTAGGACCATTTCTCCTAAGTGTGGATCTATAATGCCTCTAACATCATCTAGGATTACAAAGTCGCATTGATAAGTAAAATTTCCTACAAAGATGTGTACCCCTTTCACTCTCCTGACAAAATTACACAGTCGATTAGGGTTGTAGGGGTCTTTTCTGGGGCTTAACCTTTCATTCATAATCCAGTTGTAGTAGAGCCTAGACATAATATTCATGGGTTCTTTTAAATCAATGTATGTATGCTCTCTAAACATATACCCAATCATGCAAGGAATTTTTATGTTCCTATAGTTATGCTTCCTAATCCATGGCATTTTCCTATATTTTGAGGGGCACGGGTGTTGTAAAAGGAATCTATGGTAACTCAATTCCTCAGGGGTTGGAGAGAAATTTGTAAACTCAATTTTCATTTGGAGGGGTTTATTAAACTCCTTAAATGTGTTAACTTCCTTCTTTCTTCTTTTACGCGCTATAAGCCTCTTGCTAACTTCTAAACGGCGATTCTCAAAATCCATAAAGACAAACCTTGTACGAACAAAGACACAAAGAAATAAGATAGACTAAAGGAAACTTAAAAATAAAAATAAAACCTTACTAGAAAGGAATCTAGCAAGTAGACCTAATAAAAAGAAATTTTAACCTAGACAATAACTATTCCCCGGGCTGCGGAGCCAAAAACTTGATACGTAGGAATTGCGCCCTCGCAACAGGTTTTACCGCTTAAGGGATCTTGAGAAGCTTACAACCCCCACCAAGCAGTGTACCTGATCGTTGTAGTATAGTATAGTGACAAGTACCGGGGGATTGATCGTTCAACTCTGGAATAGTGTCGCTAGGATTAGAAAGCCTACTAAACTAGGTCTAGAGGTGAGGGATGATTCTTTTTGTATTTTTATATTTTATGGAAAGCAAGTAAAATATCGGGTTTTGAAGGAGTAGGCGGAATTAGTTGCTAGCCAACTAACTCAATTAACTAAGATGCAATCAAAATAAAATAAAAGAAATGAAAATTAAACTATTATACTAATATGGTGGAAACAATAATGAGAAAAGTTGTGTTTACTTAGATTTCATTACTCCCTAGATATCTTTTACAGGTTTATTAGCTTGTTACAATTGCATGGATGACGGGTTATATTCCTTAATACCAGTCGTAGGGTCGTGTACAATATTTCCTAACTCTATAAGATCCCACTTCACTCCTATATCGAGCCGTTAGAAGCTCCTAACATGGGATCATTAGAATTATCTTACGCATTAATATAACCAACAATCATAGTACACCTCCGATCATGTTTCTTAAGACGTTCAAGCAAGTTACCAATGGAAGTCTGCCAGTTTTCTTAAGCCTAACATCGAATACAATCATCCGTAACAAATATAAACAAACAATCAACCCATAATCAACATCTAGGTTTTACTGCATCTAAGCAAACACAATAAAAACCTAGCCTAGCATGTTAAAGAGAAGACAAGCGTAAGATATAATCACACAACACATAGACATATTGAATGATTTGAATGAGTACTTATCTTCAATTGAACATGGAGGAATCAAGGGGTTGAAACCCTTGAAAAAGCTATAAAATTCGTTTAGGGTTTATGCCCTAATATCCCACACAAAGTTCCACACCTTACAGTGAAAATTTGGAAAAATATATATAGACTATGCATCCTGACGGCGTCATGTTTTAGCCTTTGACGCTGTCAACTCGCCGCCATGATGAAATTCCTATTGCCTAGACCCATTTCTGACGCCGTCATGTGGAGAAACACTCTGGGCCGTCACGTGTAATTGGACCCTGATGGCCTTGGTGACGCTGTCAGGCCAATAAGCCTAAAAACATTCTTGATCGTCACGTTATAATTTCCACATCCACCTCTTTTGTCACTCTTGACGCCGTCACTTGTAGAACCTTGACGCCGTCAGGTACTGTTCTCAGCAAGGAATTTGAGACTTTGCCATTTTCTTCACTTTTATGCTCCAAAAACGTCCAAAATGCTTCCTTTTCCATATTTCTCTCCAAAAGTACCTAAAATGACAAAAGTTACGATTTAGGGCAATAATTGATCAAATAATCTCGAATTCGGGCTTAAATGACCCCATAAAAGCAGTACACTTTTCGCCTCATCAGGTATGAACATTAATAAGTTCCCAAACTAAAGATTAAAACTTGCCTTTGTATCCTTGTGATTGGTGTACCTTTTTCAAAGAAGCCATTCATACTGTGATTATTGGTTTAAATTCCCTATTGTTTTGCCTTGGTCTTGTTTTATTTGACATTGTTTTAGTGCATGCGCACTCGTTCACAATCAAAGCGTAATCATCAGAAAAACGTACCCGAGTTACGTACAGTTATTGAAGAACCCAAAATAAAAATGGACGCGTCCCCACCACCCCACCTGACCCTCCCAAGGATGAGACAGCTCCCGATCTCCGAACGATGGAGGAGTTGTGTCAGCCTATCATGCACGGGAGAGGTGGACCCATTGCACCACTCACTATTGAGGCCACGGACTTTGGACTCATGCATCACATAATCCAGCAAGTCCAAAATTCGTGCCAATTCCACGGATTGCCAGGTGACGATGCTAACAAGCATCTAGAGAAATTTTTAACCGTCACCCAGAGCATGAAACAAAATGGCATCATCGAAGATAGCCTTCGTCTGTATCTCTTCCCCTATTCTCTCACTCATCATGCTACTGCCTGGTTCGATCGTCTTCTAAAGAATTTGATCCACACTTTTGATGAGATGGTAACCAAATTCTTAGCAAAATACTTTCCACCATCCATGCTAACCAAGCTGAGGAATGATATCAGCAACTTCAGAAAGCGTCATGACGAGTCCTTATTTGAGGCATGGGAACGCTATAAACTTGCAATTGGCCGATGTCCCAATCGTAACATGCTTCTTGTCACCATTATAGATACCTTCTACAATGGTTTGACACTTCGTCACCATGACACCATCAATGCTGCTGTTGGGGGCACCTTTATGAAAAGGACCCCTGAAGAGTCCTATGATTTAATCGAAAACATGACTGCCCATCACAATTTCTGGGATTCCTCGGCTAAGAGGAATGACTCATGTAAATCAGTCACTCCAGCAAACAATGATATAGCTGTCCTTGCTAAAAAGCTTGATGATTTGTCCACTGCAATTTTACGTATCCATCAGTAAAATCAAAATCATCACGTCAAAGTTGTCAACCCAAGTTGTGAAACTTGTGGTGGTCCCCGCCCGTACACTGAGTGCTCAGCCTCAGGGGGCTTACTCATGAAAATGTGTACGCAACTCAAGGTTCTTATAATGCGGGAGGTAGTTCTTACCAACCACAAGGGGACCGTAACCTTTTGAGCTATCGTTCCAATAACTACCTTGGACCACCCGGGTTTAATCAGTCTCATAATCATAATGCCCAAAACCGGAATCAAAATTTTAATCAAAATTAAAACCGAATGAACCAAGGTTTTCAAAACCAAGGGAATTTCCATTCCGCTCACAACCAGGCTTTTCAAAACCAAGGAAATTTTAACCGTAATCAAGGTCATTTTAATCAGGGTAATAATTTCCAACAAGGTAATTTTCAACAAGGAAACAATTTTCATGGTCATAATAATCAAAATCAATGGAATTTTCAAAACAACCATGCTCAAAATATTCCTAACCAAAATCTAGCCGTTGTTCCAACTGGACCATCATCCGATGAGTTGTGGAAACACTTTATGAAATCCCAAGAAGAAATGAACAAATTGTTGGTCAGCCAGATTTCCGAACTCAAGAAGTCTTTAAATGATCGACCCTCGGGCTCAGGTACACTACCGAGCAACACGATCTCTAACCCGAGGGGCGATGTTAAGGCGATCACAACCAGAAGTGGAGTCTCTCATAAAGGACCCACGGCTCCTTCTACCTCTTCCCCTATCCAGGTAGAGGAACGTGAAACTAAGGCTACAACGGACATGGTACTTCCTACTAACAACGGAGATACCAATGACGTCCCTCCTCCAGTTATCCCGGTCCCGAACCGCAAAACAAGGGTCGTATTTGAACCTCCCATGACTCTTGTTGAAAATCCAAAACCCAACCCGAAACCATCAATTCTATATCCTTCACGTTTACAAGATCAAAAGCTCCGCGAAAAAGCAAATCATCAAATGGAAATAATTTTCCAAAATTTTCAAGATCTACACTTTGATATCAGCTTCGCGGATGCTATTCTCTTGATGCCCAAGTTTGCATCCACAATCAAAAACTTATTGAGTAACAAAGAAAAACAGTTCAAGATGGCAAAAACTCCTCTCAATGAAAAATGCTCTGCAGTTCTTTTGAAACAGATTCCCGAGAAGCTGGGAGATCCTGGAAAATTTCTCATTCTATGCATATTCCCGGGAATGATTGAATGCTATGCCTTGGCCGATCTTTTTGCCAGTATCAACTTAATGCCTCATTCAGTATGGAAGAAACTTTCTCTTCCCGAACTCACTCCCACCTGCATGACTCTTGAGCTTGCAGACCGTTCAATATCTCGTCCCCTCGGTATTGTCAAGGACGTATTTGTAAAAGTGGGGAAGTTCCATTTTCCAGCAGACTTCGTGATTGTTAATTTTGATGCAGATCCAAGGGTTCCTCTCATTCTTGGATGAGGATTCCTTAGGACGGGTTGTGCTTTGATCGATGTATTCAATGAGGAAATCAAATTACGTGTTGGTTCTGAAGCCATAACTTTTAACCTTGATCAAACCTTGAGATACTCCTCGAACTATGATTCCAAGTCTGTTAACCGCATCGATGTCATAGATGTTGCAACCGAGGAGTACTCTCAAGAAATTCTTGGTTTCGCTGATGATTCTCTAAGTGGCAATCCCACTCCCTCCTCTCATCCCATAATTGCTAATTCTTCTCCTTCCCTCACTCTGTTTGAGCGAAGTGACTTCGTCTTGGAGGAAATAGAGGCCTTTCTCCAAAGTGACTCAATTCTCGAGGGGATTGATAACCAAGAGATTGACCCGGAAAGGGATATACTTGTCCTTGAGAAGTTGCTCAATCAAGATCCCTCTCCTCCTCCCGTTCTTTCACATACACTTCATAAAGAGGAAATAAAAAATGTTGAGAAAACTGATGATTTCCCTGAGGTCGAGCTTAAGGACGTACCTCCTCATCTTGAATATGCATTTCTGTTGGGTGATGATAAATTACCCGTCATAATTGCTAAAGATTTAAAAGATGAGGAGAAAACTACTCTCATAAAGGTCTTGAAATCTCACAAGCAAGCAATTGCTTGGAAACTCTCCGATATTAAGGGTATTAACCCTGAATTCTGTACTCACAAAATTTTAATGGAGGGTGATTTCAAACCGGCAGTTCAATAGCATAGACGATTTAATCGCAAAATTCACGAGGTTATCAAACAAGAGGTTCTTAAATTTCTTGATGCCGGATTGATTTACCTTATCTCTGACAGTCCTTGGGTTAGTCCCATCCATTGTGTTCCAAAAAAAGGTGGCATTACTGTTGTTACAAACGAAGAAAACGAGTTGATTCCAACTCGACTGGTTACGGGATGGCGTGTATGCATTGACTATTGTAAGTTAAATGATGCCACCCGAAAAGACCACTTTCCTCTACCCTTCATGAAGCAAATGCTCGAGAGATTAGCGGGAAACGAATACTATTGTTTCCTCGATGATTTCTCAGGTTACTTTCAGATTCCCATTGATCCGCAGGATCAAGAAAAGACTACTTTCACGTACCCCTACGGAACTTTTGCCTATAGATGTATGCCTTTCGGCTTATGTAATGCTCTATGCACGTTCCAAAGGTGTATGATAGCCATATTTCACGACATGATCGGGAAAACTATGGAGGTCTTTATGGATGACTTCTCGGTCATTCGGGATTCGTTCCGTTCTTGTCTCTCATATTTAGAAAACATGCTTAAACGCTGTAAAGAAACAAATCTATGTCTAAATTGGGAGAAGAGCCACTTTATGGTCAAAGAGGGCATTGTCCTCGGCCATAAAATTTCCAAAAGTGGGATCGAGGTTGATAGAGCCAAAGTTGATGTAATAGCTAAACTGCCTCCCCCCACTACTGTCAAAGGAGTCAGGAGTTTCCTTGGTCATGCCGGATTTTATCGTAGATCCATTCAAGATTTTTCAAAAATTGCCCGGTCTATGACTCATCTTCTTGAAAAAGATGCTCCTTTCATCCTCTCACCCGAGTGCATCGAAGCTTTTCAAACCTTAAAGAAAAAGCTTACTGAGGCACCTATTCTTGTTGCCCCCGATTGGGACTTGCCCCTTGAACTTATGTGCGATGCTAGTGACTTTGTAATAGGTGCAGTCTTCAGGCAACGTAAAACCAAACACTTTCAGCCTATACATTATGCCAGTAAGACTATGACTGAAGCTCAAACTCACTGTACCACTACGGAGAAGGAACTCTTAGCCGTGGTGTATGCCTTCGAGAAGTTTCGGCCATACCTTATCTTGACAAAGTGTATATTGTATACGGATCACTTGGCTCTGAAATATCTCTTTGCTAAACAAGATGCAAAGCCGAGATTGCTCCGATGGGTTCTCCTCCTACAAGAATTTGATATCATTATCCGTGATAAAAAAGGAGCTGAGAACCTAGCGGCTGATCATCTATCATGACTAGAGAACCCTCACCAGGATGTCCTCAAGAAAATGGAAATAAATGAAACATTTCCCCTCGAGACACTCAATGTGATCTCTACTCGTGGTGATTCCACTGCCCCATGGTTTGCAGATTTTGCAAATTACCATGCGGGTAACTTCATTGTTAAAGGGATGACGTCCCAACAGAAGAAAAAAATTCTTCAAAGATGTTAATCACTACTTCTGAGACGATCCCTATCTATTCAAAATCAATGCGGATCAGGTCATCCGGCGATGTGTCCATGGCCAAGAAGCCATGGATATCCTCAAAGCTTGTCATGATGGACCCACGGAAGAAATCATAGTCCAAATTACACTGCCAAAAAGGTGTTTGATTCCGGGTTCTACTGGCCCACGATCTACAAGGATGCTCATGAGTTTTTCAAAACCTGTAACGCTTGTCAGCGTCATGGGAGTATTTCTAAGAAGGATGAGATGCCTCAAAACGCCATCCAATTCTGTGAAATCTTTGACATCTGGGGCATTGATTTTATGGGTCCATTCCCGTCTTCAAGAGGGAATAAGTATATACTCGTGGCCGTCAATTATCTTTCCAAATGGGTTGAAGCAAAGGATTTACCTACCAATGACGCCCGAGTTGTTGTGAAATTTTTGAAAGCTCTTTTTGCCAGATTCGGAACACCACGTGCCATAATTAGTGACCGTGATACACACTTTTGCAATGATCAATTCGCAAGAGTCATGCAGAAGTACGGTGTCACTCACCGTCTTTCCACTATATACCACCCCCAAACAAGTGGGCATTAAAATAATTCTGGAGAGGACAGTAGGAGAAAACCGTGCCTCTTGGTCGGATAAACTAGATGATGCTCTCTGGGCTTTCTGTACAGCTTACAAAACACCCATCGTGTGCACTCCATACAAGCTGGTTTATGGGAAGGCGTGTCATCTACCGATTGAGTTAGAGCACAAAGCCTACTGGGCCTTGAAACATGCCAACTTCGACCTTAAGACAACGGGTGATCACCGCAAGGTTCAACTAAATGAATTAAACGAACTTCGTGATCAGGCTTACGAGAATTCTTTGATCTACAAAGAAAAGACAAAGAAGATCCACGACTCAAAAATCAACAACCGTGTTTTCAACGTTGGTGACAGAATCCTTCTTTTCAACTCAAGATTGAAGATTTTCTCGGGCAAATTAAAAACCCGTTGGTCTGGGCCTTTCACTATCACCAAAGTGTTTCCATATGGAATCGTTGAGTTATCTCAACCCAACGGTCCCAATTTCAAGGTGATCGGTCATAGGTTGAAGCACTACTTTGGAGGGGACATACCACCCATGGTTGTCCCAGATCTCCAAACTTTCCCCAAGAACCAATAAATTCGGGGATCGAGTCAAGCTAGTGACTCGGTGAACAAAAACACTAGCATGCACATGGGTTTTCACCCATGTTTCTGACTTCTCTCTTCTTTCTAATAAAATAACGGGAAGAAGGCAACCTCTTCTGCATCTTTTGTCTTGTGGTTGTTGTGTTTGTACAGGTAATTGTTCCCGATGCATGAAGGCTCTCGTGCTCGTGTTTTTGTCCTTACTTTATAAAAAGCTTCATCGTTCACGAATTCTGAAATCCTTTACTAACGTTATCTTTTGGCATAACTAATAA
The DNA here is from genome assembly GCA_030686995.1 of Artemisia argyi. Classification (NCBI taxonomy): domain Eukaryota; kingdom Viridiplantae; phylum Streptophyta; class Magnoliopsida; order Asterales; family Asteraceae; genus Artemisia; species Artemisia argyi. The sequence goes on from CM060677.1 coordinate 79,392,798, forward strand.
ACGGCCTTAGATACAACGTAGGATGACCCTCTCCTTTGAAACATTGAGGACAATGTTTAATTTTAGTCTGGGGGGGGGGGGGGTATTTTCGATTTGACTTGCACCTTTCATGTGCCGTTTACTCATGCAACTCCGTTTTCTCAAAAAAAATTGAAAAAATTTCAACAGAAAAGTACCAAAAAAATTGAAAAAAATTTGAACATTTTCTGCAAAAATATAATAAGTTTTGACACTTTGTTCTGATTTTCCGCTGGGTAGAGTAGGAATAGAAATTTTGACCTGACCGGGTACATTAAGCCCTAGCTGTTCCCTTAACTCAATGAGGCTAAGCGTCCGCGAAACTCATTTCTTGAAGTAGTGACCATCCGATTATTATGTTAATTGACTAATCACGCTAGCGAGCTAGTGTATGACTTGGTGACCATCCGTTCTGCAAATAACGTGCCAGTGAGCCAAGAAGTGCACTAGTGACCATCTGTTAGTTGAAGCGTCGAAATATTCGTGCCAGCGAGCTACTAATATAGAGTTTGTTTAGAAGTTAGATGCTAAACGTGGAGTAGTTGGTTCTCTTTAGAGCTCATCGTAGGTACTTCTGGCTTTTTGCTCCCACAAAATTGTCTCACCTTATATATATATAGAATTGAGATCAAATGAGAACTTTCTTAAAGTTGTAAAAATGAGAACCAACCAAAATCTCACAAATGACACTCTACTTAAAAGAAAATAAAACATAATTAATTACAACTAAAATTGTTAAAGATTTGATGGGGTTTCTTATGAAAATTGACGTAAACTAGGTGATACACTTTGATTCAACGTGTAATGTGTATCAATGTTTAGTATTTTGTATCAAGTTTTTAGTGGTTGTTGTGTATTAGGTGTATCAATTTATGTATAAGAAACTAGTTTTTTGAGATTTTAATGTATATATATATATCAAAATTTTAATTGTGTATCAGTAATCCGTTTCTCATGTATGAGTTGGTTATTAGTCGATTTAATGTTAACTTGTATTAGTATATAATATTTTGGTGCATCTTTGCTAAAATGGTTATGTATCAATGTTTTAATGGTATTTTAGAATAGTTCTCATTTTTACAACTTTAAGAAAGTTCTTACATTAACCTTCCCCTATATATATATATATATATATATATATATATATATATATATATATATATATATATATATATATATATATATATATATATATATATATATGATGAATAAGAGTGAGTCATGTGCTTTAGTGTTAGACAAAAGTTGATGGTGCGTGAGGTGCACGTGTAGGGTCCTAGACCAGATACATGAGGTGCACGTGTATTTCTCCTCAACTAATGTCTATGAGTCTGTATGAATCCCAAATTCCTTGATGTGGACCTCATTTTTAAAGCAGTGATTCTCGAGAAAAGATAAAAAAAACTACTTAACGTCTTAATATGATATCTTTATCGGAATAAAAATTATCGAAACGAGAAAATATGAAGAAATTCATCTCTCACCAAATATAAAATAAATAGAGGAAAATGGGAAAATGGGAGCCAGAAGTTATTACACAAGTAACTTCCATGAGTAGTGTTAGCATCTAACTTGTAATTCAAGCTACGACTTCGTTTTTACGTTTAGCATGGGAACTGGTGAAAAATCAGGAACGATGAATTCTATCCGTATGGACACTTCTCTCTGAGTTGTGTTTCCTACTCTGTGACCCTAAACGTTATTGAAAAATGATGAAAGTCAAAACATCCCGTCACCTAACAAGTGTAAAAAGTATGTAAATATTAGTGTAGGAAATAAAGCTGAAAAACGGAGCGTTCTCTGAAATAAATGATTTTGTACTCTCTTTTTAACATTTTGCTACTTCTTCAATATTAGTAGAAAGAGTTACGAAAACTATTTATCTCGTAGAGCGTGATTTGATCCCATTGCGTGAGGACACGCCAATACCTTAGTCTGAGGGGATTTGGTGTGTGCTTATTCACACACCTTTTCATGTCCATTTTAAGGCCAAAACAAACACAAACTAACCATAAATGCCAAAGATATTATGTTTTTGTGTTTGTGATCGTGCAGGAACGGATATTTCAGAAATTGGCACAAATCAGACCAAAAAGGACAAAAATGAGCACGAGTTTTGGAAAATGTGTCAAAAGCCAGAGCCGGGGAAGCAAATTACCATTTATTGAACTTAGAATGTCAAAACACACCTTTGAGAATCACCAAATGCCAAAATAGGCCTTGGAGCAAAAGTTTGCAAAATTGGCAGAAATGGTCCCTCAAGTTTGAAAATTGACAGACATGGCCCCTGAGCATTGGATTTTGGAAGAAAAAGTCAGCACTGGTCCTTGGAGTTCACAAGTTGCCAAGTAAAGTCCCTGGGTGAAAAGTTTGAGAAATTTACAAGATTGGTCCATGAAGTTACAATGTTTGGCAATTTTGGTCCCTAGGTATTTCAAATATAAAAACATCAAATGTGGTCCTTGTTTTATTCAAGATTGGCAAGTAACACCCTTGAGATGACTTTGGAACAGTACCATATTTCACCCTTATAATTTCAGAAAATTTCAAAATTGGTCCTTGTGATATTACTACAACCAAACGGACCCTGTTATTATTATTATTATTATTATTATTATTATTATTATTATTATTATTATTATTATTATTATTATTATTATTATTATTATTATTATTATTATTATTATTATTATTATTATTATTATGACACCAAATCCAGTCCAAACACACACCCTGATCGATCACCCATTTCCCTGATCCACCACACTAGCCCAAAAGCCACCCAAGCCCAATCCCTTTTTAATACTCCCTCCGGTCAAATCCAAGGTCAAACCATCATTACGCCTACCCCTTCCTTCCACTTGACCCTGCAACAAACATCACCTCACCACCCCCCACCATCTCCATCACATCCACCGCCCAAACCCACTATCCAACTAACAGGACAACCCCATTTAATGCACCACCCCCAATTGGTAAGAAATCAGAGCAAATTGCAATTAATTATTTCCCGCCAAAATGTAATGGAGGACTAGGATTAATTTCAGACATCCAATGGCTGTAGGATTGGCTTAGAAAGGTCCAAGGAACCCTAATTGGGGCTTATAAAAGGAAGAAGAAGGATAGAAGTCCACTAGTAGCTTAATTAGTTCAAATTAGTGTCGAATAGTGTAATTTATCATTTTCTCTTGTAATATTCAGTTTAAAACATTGTACTAAGTATTTTTCACATTAATCAAAGTCCATTTTAAGTCTCTATTGCAAGTTTGCAGTTTATGTTCAGTTTATGCTAGTTTTTCTTTCAAAAATCTCATATAAGCTTCATCATGTTAAAAGTAATTGTTTAAGGTTTCTTTAAGCTAATCTCAGTACCCTCATAGGATTTTGGAAGTTTGTAAATCATTTGAAAGTTGTTTAATCATTAAACTAAAAAATACAAGAAAAAAATTAAGAAAAATCAAAGAAAAATACAAAAATATAGGTTGAGACGATGATGATGGCTGGAGCGTAGTAAATACTGGATGGCTATGGTTTAGTGGCTTGTGGAAGCCTATAGGATTGGTTACTTGGTCCTTGGTTCATGATACTTAGCAGGAAAGCATTTTGTAAGAAATCTCTCCATTTTCATATTTTACTATATCATTGCTTATTAAGTGTTTATCTGTGTTTCTTTATGCTTAATAGGTATAATTAAGTCAGTTCATTGTTTAAAAAGTAGTACTAGGTCATTAAATCCAATTGTGCTTGAAAAACTCATTTCAACTATCAAAATAGCATAAGTTGAATTCTTGGGAATTAGTACTTGTAAACCTTGTTTCTGTGTTCATTTAAGCTTATTGGATCATAATAAGGTGTTTAGAAGCAGTCTCAAAGTCTTAGGCAATCATTTGTTCTAGAAACCAAAAATCTAAGATCATCTCAGGTTGTTTGGATTTGCTTGTCATTCTGTGTTCTGGTTTATAATTGTTAGTTATTTGGATGAAGGGTTGTATTCTTTAATACCAGTCATGGGGCTGTGTACGTCCTTCCCCACTCTATAAGCTTCTCTCTCTTCCTATCAAGGCCTTGTAAACAGTTATTTATGCATTAAATACAACCAATAACATCATAGTACACATCTAATTACGTTTCTTAAGACGTTCAAGCCTGTTACCATATAGGAGAATAGCCAGTTTTCTTAAGCCTAACGCGAAATCAATCACCCAAAATCAACTAAAAACAAATCAACAACCAATAATCAACAACTAGGTTTCATTAGATCTAAGCAAACACAAAGAGAATTAAGCCAGCATGTTAAAAGAAAAACAAGCATAAGAGATAATCAAACAACACATAGACATATTGAATGATTAAAAGATTACTTATCTTCAATTGAACATGGATGAAAGAAGGGTATGGAAACCCTAAGTTTACTAGAAAATTCATCTAGGGTTTTTATCCCAAGAGTTACACCCTAAAAAGTTACACACAATGAACAAAAAATCAAAAAATATATATAGATATACACTTCTGACGGCGTCAGGTTTTAGCCTCTGACGCCGTTAGGTCGCCGTATCTTAGGGTTAGATATCTGTACCCTGTCGAAGTAAGGAACCATGGCATATATGTTTGGAATAGATTCCATTTTGAGAAAAATCGAAATGGAATCTATTCCAAACATATATGAAAGAAAATCGAAAAATATATATAGATATACACTTCTGACGCCGTCAGGTTTTAGCCCCTTTACACCCTAAGACACGGCGTCAGGTTGCCGTGTCTTAGGGTTTCGTATCGCCCAAGAGATCTCTGACGTCGTCCCTTTATACAGGTTCTGGGCCATCTTGTGTAGTGTTAAAGGGGGGCGGCCTTGCTCCAGAAACACCTGACGCCGTCAGGTGTTAACTTGACAATTTCTTCCAGGGCGTCTCAGCATAAAAATCCACAGCATCTTGTCATAAGGTGATGGCGTCAGCTCCAAAGCGTGACGCCATTAGGTGTTGAATCCTGACTTTCTTGACTTCTCTTGTTCTCATCATTCTTGAGCATAAAAACATCCAAAAAGCTCCAAAATGCTCCATTTTCCAGAATTCATGTCCCAAGTGCCTAAAATGACAAAAGAAACGATTTGAGGTAATATTTGATCATAAAAGCATTATTAGGGCTTAAATGACCCCCTAAAAGCATAACGAATATTTCCTTATCATGCATCTTTCAAGTTCCATTCACACATACAACCAATTATACAAAGACATTTAAACATAATAACACGCGCTTTAACCTAATCATCCTTGTACGCGACCTGTGTAAACATATTGCATCACATTTCAAATTCAATTGTACCACACGTACAACCACAGATACAAACATATTTACGCACATAATGTAACCTATGTTTGGCCTACTCATTATATTCAATAACTAAGTACCTACTGCATTTCAGTTCAGAATCAAGTGCATTGCACATATAACAAACCATACCAACACATTTACGCACATAATGTAACCTACACTTAGCCTAATTTATCCTTATATGAGACAAATAAACACCAACTGTATCACAGTTCAAAATCAAGTGCATCAAATATACAATCAACCAAACAAACACATTTATGTACGTAACGCGACCTATGCTGAGCCTAATTGTTGGGTCACTGAATTCCTCAATCTTCCTCTAACTAGGATTTGAACATAAAATAACCTAAGTGAAAACACATACAAGTCACTGAGTGAACAGTAACTCAGTGAGTCGTCTTCAGGATGCTATGAACGAGCCCATGAAGAAAGGTTCACCATTCAATGAGGCGGAACTCAACGAGTGGCATCTAAGCCAAGAAGAATGTGATGGGTTCAGTGAGGATGACAATAACTCACTGAACCCCCAAGACTCCTCAACAACTATTGAAGTACTGAAGACTGAAGACTGAAGATCAGAAGACTGAAGAATGGGCGGGACAAAGCGGGAAAGTTTGAACGTATCAACAGGTGTCCTTATCAACCTGAAGTCAAACTTTCCCTGAATGGCATTATGTCAGGATGGTGTCATCATTGTGCATCAGAAAGGCACATTGTCCTTTACCCAATATAATCTATTGTAACAGAGAAAAAATATGTAAGTATTTTGTCTCTACTAGATAGGTCTTCAATTTGTCTTTATCAGTAATGTTGTAATTTTACTCTTGTATAAATAGGTAGCATGATCGAGGAGTAAAAGGTGACAAGTTTGTGCAGTTAATGCTTAGACGTTCACAAACTACTTTTACTCCTCCAAAGAACAACACAGTCCCTGAGATTGGTCAGTGTGACCTTTAGTTGTTACTTAAACATAGTTTGGGTTTAGAGAGGAGTCAATACCATACTTGTCGTTTCAATCTCAAGTGTTATTCCGCAAACACTTGGGTATAATTCTTTGGTTAACTTCTAATAAGAATTAAACGTTGAAAAAAATTGTGTCTCTTTTCTTTATATTTATCTTTGTTGTTAATCATTATATCTTTGTCAAAAGTCATGGAACTTGGTTAGATTAACTCTTTAGTTAATTTTAACTTAGTAAACGGGACCAACAAGTGGTATTAGAGCCTCTGATTTGTAAAACTTCTCTAAATCTGTTTTCAAAACCAAAGAGTGCTCAAAAAGTTTTGAAAATCAAGATCCCACCATGGCTGACTCAGATGTTCCCCAACTTGTCAATAAAAAGGGTGGAAGTTATTCTACTACTTCCCCTCGACTTGAAGTTGGAAAATTTACCAATTGGAAAAAGTGCATGCTTTGCTACTTGACTGGGATAGAACCATATTACATTAAGCTTATTAATGATGGTCCATATGTCCCAACAACTGCCCAAGGTTTAGTCAAACCTAAGCTCAGTGGACCCAAGATGAGAGGAGGGTGGTCAATCAAGACCAACGCCTGAAAAGCCTAATTATATCCTGTCTTCCTGACGATATAATAGAATCAGTCATCAATTGTCCTACTGCTAAGCAGACATGGACTGACTTTGTTCACTGCTATGAGAGTCCCTCAAATACCAAGGAAAACAGGATCATGGACCTGAAACTTAAGTACAACACTTTCAGGGCCAAAGACTCTGAAAGTCTCTCTGAGACCTATACCCGGTATAAGACCCTCCTGAATGAGCTGACCAATGCTGGTGTCACCCTATCTTAGCATGAAATCAATGTTGGCTTTGTCAACAGTCTCCCTGAGAAGTGGTTAAACTTCTCTCAGGGTCTTAGAAATGCCAATCATATCCAGAATCTTGAGCTCCCTGAAATTTATGGGAAGCTTGTCTATGAAGACAATCTTATCACCAGGAGATAACTTGGTAAAGCTCAGGAGACCAAAAAGACCCTGACCTCCTCACCCATATCCACCACTTTCTATTCAAATGGTGTTGTGCCTTCAAGATGGATCTGATGATGAGGTTGATGAAAGAACCTGTGAGGAGTACCTGAATAATTTACAAATTGAATTTCATGAAAGGGCACTCCTTGCAAACTCAAGAAGGTTTATTAAAAGAAACAAAAAAAATTTCAAACTCAAAGGCAAATAACAATATTGAACGCTTTAAATGTGGTAAAAAGGGTCATTTTGCAAAAGACTGTTTCTCAAAAACAACCTCAGAACCATCTTACAAATTCTCAGGAAACAACTCTTCCCCAGGAACTAGCAAGTTTCAACCAAAATTGCTTCAATCAAGTCATTTTGTTCAAAATAAAATTGAAAAAAATTCCTCAAAAAGATTTTAAAGCCAAATAAAGAAAGGCTAAGGCCAAACTTGCTCTTCTTGAATCTGCCTCCTCAGTCACCTCAAGCTCCTAAAACTGCTCAGGCTAAAAACAAGGGGTTAGTTGCTGAAACATTTGACTGGGATGAAGTTGAAGTGTCTTCTGATGATGAAGAAGTTCACATCAGTGCCCTGATGGCTCTCTCTGAAGACAACAAGCTTGCTGTAGGAAAGAGTCATGCAAGGAATGGAGAGTGGGTGAACATCACTCTGAGAAAGGTAAACATTTTACTTTCAATGGATGATGATGCTGATTGGAAATCTTACTTAGATTATATTAATGTTGATCTTAAGCATGTTGAAGAGCAAAGATTAAATTTGTTTTCAAAATTTAACAAACTGAGTTTTGAATTAAATCAGTGTAGAGATGAGCTTCTTGCTTTAAAAAAATCTAAACTTGAAAATGTCGCACTTCAAATTCAAAATTCTGAACTTGTAAAACAAAATCAAGCTCTTCAGGAAGAACTTAAGAAAGAAAAGGCTGTCATTTGGAAATGGACTCAGAAGAACCCTAAACTCTTTGACACACTGAGTCTCACACCCGACACCAAAAAGGCTGCTCTGGGTGAAGATCAACTCGCTGAAGTGTCTGGGGAGAGTAGCCATTCAACAGCCTTTCTATCAGCTAACAAACTCTCTAGTAAAGAACTTGCACCAAAACCCAGTGATTGGATTGAAAGAGTCAATCCTGACAGTAAAATGCCTAACTTCAACACTTGAAGAACTTTGGAGCCTGAAAGTCAAGCCATTAAGGAAATGCTAGGAGTTATTGATGAACCCAGTAGTACTGAGTCCATCACTGAGTCTAAGTCAGATTCACAATCACCACTCCCACCACTAAAACAACTTCAGGGAGCAGCACCTAGTTCTGATCTTGCACCATCAGTCTATCAACCTCACTCTCCAAAGGAAAAAAACAAATCCAAGAATAACCATCCTAAAAAAACCTACCTCAGTACCTTCTGAAACCCACACACCTTCAGTATCCACTGAAGTGAAACCTGAAAGCACTGATTCAAAGTTTGATCAGTTAGCTGAACTTGTCAGGAAGTTGAGTGAAAAGATTGAGTCCTCTAAAAAACACACTGACTCAAAATCTAAACAACCAGCATGATGCGTGGGAATCGCACCTTGCTTTACCTCTCGAGGGATCTCGCGAGGCTTACAACCCCCACCAGGCAGTGTACCTGATCGTTGTAGTATAGTATAGTGACAAGTACCGGAGGATTGATCGTTCAGCTTAGGAATAGTGTCGCTAGGATTAGAAAACCTAATTAAAAGTTCTAGAGATGAAAGATGATTATTTTTGTATTTTTATATTTTTATGAAAGCAATTAAAATCTCGGGTTTTGAAAGAGTGGGCGGAATTAGTTGCTAATCAACTAACCCAAAAACTACTTTGTAACTAATTAAACTAATGAAAATAAAATTAAACTAATATTAAACTAAGGTTGTGAGCAGTAATTGGAGAAATTGTGTTTACTTAGACTTCATTACTCCCTAGATATCTTTTACATGTCAATTACTTGTTACACTTGTATGAATGACGGGTTGTATTCCTTAATACCATTCGTGGAGTGGCATACATAACTCCCCAACTCTATGAGCTCTTATCTCCTCCTACACCATGACCCAGCACAACTATAGGGATTGTAAACAGTGGCTCATGCATTAAATACAACCAATAAAGACCTAGTACGCCTCGGTTCATGTTTCTTAAGACGTTCAAGCATGTTACCATTTGGAGATCTGCCAGTTTTCTTAAGCCTAACATATAAAATCATTCATTCAAAACAAGAATAGACAAGTAATCAACACATAATCAACATCTAGGTTTCATTAGATCTAAGCAAACACAAGAGAGATCTAGCCTAGCATAGTAGAATTAAGATAAGAACAAAAGATAAACAACCAACACATAGACATATTGATTGAATTAAGAGTATACTTATCTCAATTACAATGCAAGGTCTCAAGGGTTTGGAACCCTTGAAAAACCTGTAAAAGAGGCACCAAAATCGTCTTTAGGGTTTCACCAAAACTTCTCCTCCTTTTATGAAAAAACTAGAAAACTATATATAGGAAAATCGTCCTGACGGCGTCAAGAGTAAAATCTGACGCCGTCAACTCGCCGCCATACACTTCCTCGGACGCCCTAGATCCAATCGTGACGGCCTATGTGACGCCGTCACCACCTTCGGTAAATTAATCTTGGCCACTTTGACGCCGTCATAACTCCATCTGACGCCGTCACCAGCTACGGTAAATTATTCTTCATGTCTGACGCCGTCAAGAGCAAACCCTTGACGCCGTCATCTTGTATTTCCAGCTTGGATTTTTGGTACTTTGTCGTTTTCTTCACTTTATGCTCCAAAAACGTCCAAAATAGCCTCTTTTCCAGAATTCACTCTCCAAACACCTAAAATCACAAAAGGAACGATTTAGGGCAATATTTGATCAAATAAATTCGGATTCGGGCTTAAATGACCCCCTAAAAACGGATCATTTTTCGCCTCATCATATACCCTTACACTTGAGATTTGCTTGTCCTCAAGCAAATGAGCTTTTATTCTACTCAAAAGACAAGTTAGGGGTCATTTAACACTAATATAAAAGTAATTACAACAAATAATCGTTCCACTAAAGACCAATAGACAAGCACGGAGGTCATACACAAGCACCTCACAAATAGTGTTTAGATACTCACATCTCTCGGGTGTAATAAAGTAATATAACATTATGGAAATGGAAGATATCTCTCACTACCTGTCATAGCAAAATAGATTACCATAGGCTTGGGAAAGGATCAAACCTCCACCACATGGCGTAAGCACCTAGGATAAACTATCAAAGAGGTCTTTTTAAAAAGGGTTATAACGTTAGGTGTAGGGATATGAATTACACGGTTTTGTTGGATAAAGGGAATTTTACTGGTGGCGAGTTAACAATCTTAGTAAATTACATGTACAAGATGGCGTTGCTAAGCCAAGACTAGACTCGACTTAAGCTAATAAATGAAAAATAACAAAAACATAAAATGAACATAAAAACGGGATGGTAGTCCGTATGTTTTTTCTCTTTTTCTTTTTCTATTTTTTTTTTTCTTTTTCTTGATTTTTTTTTTTTTTTTTTTTTTTTTTTTTTTTTTTTTTTTTTTTTTTGCATACACTTTTACCCTACCATCCAAAATAATACATCATAGGGGATGAGAATTCCCCTTACACTTGAATCTTTACATACTTTACATTTAACTATTCTAATGACTCGAATTAAGAAAATCAAAACACTTGGAGCACTTTTAAAATTAACGTACATATGGGGGTAATAATATTATGTTCTTCCCCATTACTCCATAAAATAAGTACTTACCTATGAGTCCCAATCGTCCCAAAACAATATGTACAAGGATATGACTCGACTTAGCAACCATGTAATCAATTAGAAAGTTAACTTAGGGTTTAACAAATAACAATAATGCACTAAAAATGAGCGCATACACGGAAGGCTAAGGCGATTTGGGTGTACATTTAAGTGGGGTGTAATAAATTCTTCCTTTAAGTAAAATGCTTAAAGTTAGAAACGAAAAGATAGGCTCGGAGGGGTGTACTAGGGGTATCGTGTACTAAAAATGAGTACAACGCTAAGGGTGTGGGAAAAATTAGTTGACTTAACTAGCCAAGTAATATGACTTAAATGGTCAAGTAATTATAATACGGGTTTAACACAAGGGTGATCCTAATGCCTCTTATCATGTAGTAAATCCTACCACACGAATGTAGTCTCACTAGCGGTCTCGGGATGCATCACTAACGCAAGTTCTAGAATCTAAATGCTACCGGTACACTCATAAGCACTAATAATGAATGCTTTTCCTATCAAATCTAAAGGCGAACCTCACATTTTTGGGTGGAAAATTTTTCTGAATATACGGTTATGTGCTAGTCATACAATCTCCTATCCATGAGACGCTTGCTATGGCTAAAGTTTCACTCCTAAATGTTGTAAAAAATTTTAAATTTGGCGCTAAAATTACACTAACAAGTATTTCTCATAGTTTTATTACTCATCTACTATCAAACAAAACAAACTCAAGCGAAAGTGCATATGTAAGGTATCATCTTTTTACCCTCCCCTTACACTTAAGATGAACATTGTCCCCAATGTTCAAGTAAAGAATGTAAAAGTTAAAAAGTAAAGAGAATGAAATCAAATACTCCCCTGATTCGCTCGGTATGGATTTTAGGTTGGCCAGGTTAAATCTTCCTCCAAAAAAAAACGAACAATCAAAGCTTCCCTTCCAGAATATAAATCATCTTCTTGTCACAAATAACCTGTAAATCCTGACAAAAGTAGACAAGGCAACCTCGCGTAGAATCGGCGGCATCCTATATAAGTTACTAAATCCTAGAAAACAAAATAAGATATAATGCTTGTGGAATGAAGTTTGCAGATTTCCTGGAGATTATAGAGCTTAATAATTCACAAAAACTATAAGACTCCGTTAGAAAAACAAAACTGGTAAAATTTCCAGATTTTTTTAACTCCTGACGCCGTCAAGAGCAATGCCCTGACGCCGTCAGAATGGACTTGCAGAAATCTTTATGTTAAGTTTCCGGAAAATTTCTGGAAAAACTTTGTCCTACTTCCTGGAAAATCCTGCAAAACTTCATTATGACTCAATACAAGCATTTGACTCTAACAAATACGAATATACATGTTCATTAAATATTGTGGATAATCATGATCGGTTTGTTTCTTAAAAACATATTTGGGGTTTCCCCTTACACTTATCTTTTGCAAAAATACCTTTAGGTTGAAGTTAAGACTAGGCTAAACAACATAATAAAGTATTTCACATTTTAATTGAGAAACATGATCAACCAACAATAAAAATAAAACATGCATACGGAAGCAAATAACAATCAAACAATTAAAATCACACAAAACATGGGTTGCCTCCCAAGAAGCGCTTTTCTTTATTTACGAGTCTTGTAGCTAGACTCAAAGTCGTGGGTTACTACGTGATTTCATCATTTGAAATGATGTACCCCATATAATTGCGATCATTACTGTTATGGTGGTAGTGCCTCAATCTATCAATACTCGCAATCACCTTCCCACCTAATTTGCTTCTCAAGTTAGCTACCCCATCTTGGCTCAATCCTTCGATGGTGAATGGCCCATACCACCAAGGACTCGGTTTATCGGGTGGTATTGTGGTTTCTAAGTGTCTCAAGAGTACTAAGTTCCCTTCCTCAAACGGTGTATGATTGCTTGTGTGTTGGGTGTGTTTGAGTTCTATCGGATCTTTATTGCTTTTTCTCCTTTCATCCTTAGCTTTCTTATAGCTCTTGATTCTTGCCTCCCATGCAAGAATTTTATTCTGAACACGAATGGGCGTCGTGCCAATGTTGTTTTTAATCATTCTCCAACTCAAATTCTCATGCCCACTTTGCGGAGTCATGTAGAAGCTAATCTTTCTCTTCCCAGATTTAAGCTCAATCTTCCTATCTTCATACTTAATTATAGCCCTAGCGGTGGTGAGGAAGGGTGCCCCAAGGATTATTGGCATGCATCCATCTCCTTTATCATCAATGATCATAAAATCGACGGGGTACATGAATCCTGCAACATTGACTAATACATCTTCTGCTATTCCTAGGGGGTATATGTACGAGTGCCCAACAAGAGACAGCCTAACACGAGTGGGTATTGGCATCTTTGACGTCAGTTGGATGTAGATAGTCAGGGGCATAAGATTTACTTCCGATCCTTGGTCGGCGAAAGCACTAAGATGTTTCAAGTCCCCGATGCTCGTTGGTAATTCAAAATTTCCACATGCTACCTGCTTGGTGGCCACTTTCTGTACCAGTAACCTCTCCACCACTGATCCTCCAATAAGCGTATCATACTCATCTTCCTCTTCTTTCTCTTTTTCGGGGACCTGTTTGGAGGATTGATTACGCCTATCATCCTTAATCCAATTTGTTATGGTGTTTTTGTTTATGTCGTGTTTCAGGTAGTAACTCAAAGGTTGTGACTCAGGCGGTTTTTCTAAGGTCTGTTTAGCAGGAGTTTTTACCTTCTCGTTATCTTTATGGACAATGGTGATGGAGTTAACAAATTGGGTGGTGGGAGTGGCGCTTTCTTTCCTTAGCAGTATTCGTTCGGGGGACTTCTGACTGGCATACTCCTCCAATAAACTCAACATCTCATTCATTTTCCCCTGCATCTCCTCCTTTTGCTTATAAACTGCTTCTTCGAATCTAGCAAGCCGATCAGAATGGGTCGCCATATACTCTCTCATCCTAGCCTCAAATTCCGAGCTAAGTTCCTTGGGAGGGGAACAAGGTGGAGTGCACCTCTGAAAAGTCTCGACATGTTCTCTAGAGGGTGATTCAGATAATGGTATCGAGGTTGATCTTGAGACAGAATTGACCGTGGCTTGTCTAGGACTTAAGGGTCTCCTTTGCCTTTCCTCGAAATAGTCAACTTTTGCCTCAATTTTGCATAAGAGTTCCTCGGGGATTTCGGTGGTCCCTCCAGATGCCGAGACTGCATTGATGGCTGCTTCCACCGTATGTTTAAACTCCCAAATCTCATTGTTATCGATAGCGAGCTCTTCAATAATCGCCCATGACTCCTCAGCATCCTTATCATGCAATTTTCCTCCCGCGGCCCTGTCGATAATGCGCTTAGTGTGATAATCAACATGGTCGTAGAAAATTTGAACTAATAACCAAGTGTTTATGCCATGATGAGGGATCTTGTGGAGGAGATCCTTAAAACGGGCCCAAGCCTCGTAGAAAGGTTCACCCCGCTGTTGCTCAAACATCAAAATGTCCCTTCTAAGCATTGCAGTCTTTTCCGGCGGAAAGAATTGGGTAAGGAAACGATTGGCGAGATTTTCCCATGTGGTGATGGATCCCGCGGGTAAACGCTCAAGCCATTGACTAGCTTGATCCCGTAGAGAGAATTGGAATAGGCGTAAACGGGTAGTCTCTCTAGTTTCAACACCTAGGTCTATGGAATCTACGATTTTGAGGAAGTCCTTAAGGTGTTGGTTTGGATCTTCGGAACGAAGTCCATGGAATGCACATCCGCTTTGCACCAACCGGATGGTGTCGGATCGCAAGGGGGTCACATTGGCTCCGGTGAGCTCAATGGTGTTTCGGTAGCCTTGGTGGCTAGGTCGGGAATACTCTCCTAAGGTTCGGGGCCTAAGGGGTTCTAATGGTGGGTTTTGTTGTGGTGGGATGATGGGTTCAAAGATGTTACCACCTTCCATGATGTCGGATGGTAAAGAGTTACGAACAAAAGCACGAAGAAATAAGATAGACTAAAGAAGACCTAAAAATAAAAATAAAAAATCTTACTAGAAAGGAATCTAGCAAGTAGACCTAATAAAAAGAAATTCTAACCTAGACAATAACTATTCCCCAGGCTGCGGCGCCAAAAACTTGATGGCGCCGCACTCTTTTGCGAAAGATGAGAAATAAATGTAAAGACAGACAATCCCCGGCAGCGGCGCCAAAAACTTGATGCGTGGGAATCGCACCTTGCTTTACCTCTCGAGGGATCTCGCGAGGCTTACAACCCCCACCAGGCAGTGTACCTGATCGTTGTAGTATAGTATAGTGACAAGTACCGGGGGATTGATCGTTCAGCTTAGGAATAGTGTCGCTAGGATTAGAAAACCTAATTAAAAGTTCTAGAGATGAAAGATGATTATTTTTGTATTTTTATATTTTTATGAAAGCAATTAAAATCTCGGGTTTTGAAAGAGTGGGCGGAATTAGTTGCTAATCAACTAACCCAAAAACTACTTTGTAACTAATTAAACTAATGAAAATAAAATTAAACTAATATTAAACTAAGGTTGTGAGCAGTAATTGGAGAAATTGTGTTTACTTAGACTTCATTACTCCCTAGATATCTTTTACATGTCAATTACTTGTTACACTTGTATGAATGATGGGTTGTATTCCTTAATACCATTCGTGGAGTGGCATACATAACTCCCCAACTCTATGAGCTCTTATCTCCTCCTACACCATGACCCAGGACAACTATAGGGATTGTAAACAGTGGCTCATGCATTAAATACAACCAATAAAGACCTAGTACGCCTCGGTTCATGTTTCTTAAGACGTTCAAGCATGTTACCATTTGGAGATCTGCCAGTTTTCTTAAGCCTAACATATAAAATCATTCATTCAAAACAAGAATAGACAAGTAATCAACACATAATCAACATCTAGGTTTCATTAGATCTAAGCAAACACAAGAGAGATCTAGCCTAGCATAGTAGAATTAAGATAAGAACAAAAGATAAACAACCAACACATAGACATATTGATTGAATTAAGAGTATACTTATCTCAATTACAATGCAAGGTCTCAAGGGTTTGGAACCCTTGAAAAACCTGTAAAAGAGGCACCAAAATCGTCTTTAGGGTTTCACCAAAACTTCTCCTCCTTTTATGAAAAAACTAGAAAACTATATATAGGAAAATCGTCCTGACGGCGTCAAGAGTAAAATCTGACGCCGTCAACTCGCCGCCATACACTTCCTCGGACGCCCTAGATCCAATCGTGACGGCCTATGTGACGCCGTCACCACCTTCGGTAAATTAATCTTGGCCACTTTGACGCCGTCATAACTCCATCTGACGCCGTCACCAGCTACGGTAAATTATTCTTCATGTCTGACGCCGTCAAGAGCAAACCCTTGACGCCGTCACCTTGTATTTCCAGCTTGGATTTTTGGTACTTTTTCGTTTTCTTCACTTTATGCTCCAAAAACGTCCAAAATAGCCTCTTTTCCAGAATTCACTCTCCAAACACCTAAAATCACAAAAGGAACGATTTAGGGCAATATTTGATCAAATAAATTCGGATTCGGGCTTAAATGACCCCCTAAAAATGGATCATTTTTCACCTCATCACCGCAACTTCCTCAAGTTCCTCCAAACCAAAATCCACATCCAGACCTTCAGTCAGATGTGAACTTTGCAATCATTCAAACCACTCCACTGATAATTGCTACAGAATCCTGTTCTGCATGATATGCAAATAAGAGGACCACAGGACTTCTAATCACAACTCTCACTCTGATTCTCTAAAAGCACAAGGTCTTTACAAAACACAAGGCTATCAGTATGCCTCATCTTCCAAACAAAGACAAAAGGCTAAGCCTTTCTTGCCATGTCCTCAATGTGGGTTAAATGATCATCTACTTGATGATTGCATGATGAACAGTTGTTGTAACATCTGTGGAGACCCCACACATGATGACAAGGGACATGACAAGATCATTCAATCCAGAAGAAATACCTCTACCAGCACTTCTTAGTCAACTGAGTCTTCAACTACCACAAAATGTAAAACATGTAGAAGCTCAGTTCACTCTACTTCAGATCATGATTCTTTAGCTAAGTTCAAAAAGTCCCTAAGGACTAAGCCCACTAGGAGGTGGGGTAACAAGAAAAACTAACCTGGTTTACTATTTGTTTAGAAACACATCAGGGATCCTGCTTAGCACCTCGACAGTGGATGTTTAAGGAGTATGACTGGTGTGAAGAGTTATCTGCACAAATATGTAGAAGAACCAGGACCCAAAGTAGTATTTGGTGATAACTCATCAGCTCCCACTGAAGGTTATGGTTCAGTAAACTGCAATGATATAGTTTTTACAAGAATAGCTTATGTCAATGGTCTCAAATACAATCTGATAAGTGTGAGTCAACTATGTGATGCAAAATACATAGTTCAGTTTGATGACAAGAGAGGGACCATCTTTAACGCCAACAAGGAAGTTGTGTTGATTGCTCCCAGGAGGGATGATGTTTATGTTCTAGACATGTCATCCCTTACTCAAAATGGGACTTGCCTCTTCTCTAAGGCAAGTGAAACAATCAACTGGCTTTGGCAAAGGAGACTCTCTCATCTCAATTTCAAAAACATCAATAACCTGGCCAAACAGAACAAGGTTCTTGGCCTTCCATCCCTGGTGTATACCAAAGACAAGCCATGCTCTGCTTGTGAAAAAGGGAAACACCACAGGGCATCATTCAAAACCAAACAATCCTTTTCAACCAAAAGCTGCCTGCATCTCCTCCACATGGACTTATTTGGACCTTTCAGTCCTATGTCCATTCAGCATGAGAAGTATACTCTGGTTATTGTGGATGAATACTCAAGGTACACTTGGGTTTGCTTCCTGACTAAAAAGAGTCAGGCAGCTGACACAATCATGTCATTTGTCAGGAACATTGAAAATCAAAATGATGTCAAGGTTAAACAAATTAGAACTGACAATGGCACTGAATTCAAAAACCATGACCTTGAGTATTTTTGTGATGAGAAAGGGATTTCTCAGAACTTTACTTCTCCCTATACTCCTGAACAAGATGGAGTAGCTGAAAGGAAGAATAGAACACTCATAGAGGGAGCAAGGACAATGTTGAATGGCTCAGTCCTCTCAAAACACTTCTGGACTGAGGCAGTCAGAACAGCCTGCTACACTCAAAATAGGTCCATTATTGTGAAAAGACACAATAAGACTCCCTATGAGGTATTCAAAGGAAGGATCCCTGACATCAGGTACTTTCATGTATTTGGGTGTCCTGTGTTTATTCATAATCACAAGGATCACTTAGGTAAATTTGATGCCAAAGCTGATGATGGATACTTCCTGGGATACTCTCTGGTTTCCAAAGTCTTCAGGGTGTTTAACACAAGGAGACAACAAACTGAAGAAACATATCACATAACTATTGATGAGAGCACTGAATCCATCAGGTTCTCCAGTTCCTCTGTTGAAGAGATTGGTATTAATGATTCTTCAAGGTATCCTCCTGATGAGTATCTCCCTGAGAATCACACTTCAACTCAATACCAAGCTGATGCTGATGTCTCATTATACATCATCCCTCACAATCTACCCCAACCAATCATCAGTGAATTCATTGAAACCCAACAAGTCTCCAATGAGACTGCTACCACTGAACCGGTTGTTTAGGAACCCTCAAACCAAAGTGTTTACACTGAGGTCACTGAAGATCAAAATCTTGAGTTACCTCAGGTTCCTATGACTGAACCCACTCCAACAAATCAGACTTCTACAAGCTCTAACTCCTATCCTAGACCTCAGGATAGCTGGACCAAGTCCAAAACAATTGAGCTTGTGAACATCATTGGTGAGCCCACAGAAGGGATGCTTACCAAAAGCATTGCAGCCAAACTCAAGGCAGCCTCAGCCAATGTTTGTCTTTCTGTGGATTTTCTCTCTGACATAGAGCCTAAAATGTTAAAGAAGCTTTAACTTATGAAAGCTGGGTTCAGGCCATGAGAGAAGAGTTGGAACAATTTGACAAGAATGATGTCATGACCCTTGTTGAATGCCCTAAGGGTGTTTTAGTCATTGGAATGAAGTGGGTCTACAAAAACAAGTCTGATGAATGTGGAACAGTCATCAAACACAAGGCAAGACTTGTTACAAAAGGAAATAACCAACAGGAAGGTATTGATTATGAGGAAACCTTTGCACCTGTTGCTAGAATGGAAGCCATCAGGATCTTCCTAGCCTATGCAACATACACGAACTTTAAAGTTTACCAAATGGATGTAAAAAGTGCATTCCTGAATGGTAAAATTAAAGAAGATGTCTATGTGCAACAACCTCCTGGCTTTGAAAGCAGTGAATTCCCTAACCATGTCTGCAAGCTTAACAAAGCCCTTTATGGACTAAAGCAAGCACCCAGGGCATGGTATGAAAAACTTTCAGCCTTCCTGACCCAAAACAAGTTTGTCAGAAGAAAGATCGACAACACCCTGTTCATCTATAGAACAAAAAGTGATATGTTCAAGTGTATGTTGATGACATCATCTTTGGCTTAACAAGTTACAAACTTTGTAAACAGTTTGAAAAACTCATGACCAAAAAGTTTGAAATGAGCATGATGGGTGAACTCACTTACTTTCTTGGACTTCAAATCAAACAGACTAACAAAGGCATATCCATTTGTCAAGAAAAATACATCAGGAACCTACTGAAGAAGTATGAGCTCACTGACTACTCTTCAGTAAAAACCCCTATGGTTCCTCCAAACAACCTTGGTCCTGACCTCACTGGTAAATCAGTGAATCAAACCTATACAGAGGAATGATAGGGTCATTGATGTACGTACTAGCCTCAAGGCCTGACATCCAATTCTCAGTCTGCCTATGTACTAGATATCAGTCTGAACCAAAAGAGTCTCATCTCACTGCTGTCAAGAGAATCATCAGATACCTGAAGGGTACACCTAACCTAGGTTTGTACTAGCCCAAATGTTCAGGGTTTGATCTCAAAGGATACACTGACTCAGACTATGCAGGTTGTAATATGGATAGAAAAAGTACATCAGGATCCTGCCAATTTCTTGGTCGCAAACTTGTGTGTTGGAGTGCAAAGAAACAACAGTCAGTGGCCATGTCCTCAGCTGAAGCTGAATATGTGGCTGCTTCAGGGTGTTGTGCAAATGTACTTTGGATGAAGAGCCAACTCAGTGACTGTGGCATTCAGCATAAGATGGTACCTATCTTTTGTGATAACACAAGTGCCATAGCCATCTCCAACAACCATGTGCTTCATCAAAGAACCAAACACATTGACATAAGATACCATTTCATCAGGGACCACATCATGAATGGAGAAATTGAATTACATTTCATCCCCACTGAGTATCAGTTAGCTGATATCTTTACCAAACCCTTGGATGAACCCACTTTCACCAGACTAAAAGCTTAACTAGGCATGTTGGACATTGAATCAGGCAACTGATTTAAATGGTTCAATCTGATGTAAATTCTCTTAGGTCCCTGAATAAACCCTCTTCTCAGTGATATAAACCTCATCACTGATCATCAACACACTGAATGATAAATCATTTAGGGGGCTCAATATATCAAATGACATTGAATACCTAACTAAATGCTCTAAGTACTAAGTTAGTAAATGTCCCAGGTAGGTAACTGATTTCTATTAAATATAGAAATATATGTTGCTTACACAACTGGCATCCATATCTTGGGCCCCCACATCTACCTCACCAATACCACTGAGCATTAAATGCTCTCACTCACATAATTAT
Source organism: Artemisia argyi (assembly GCA_030686995.1). Taxonomy (NCBI): domain Eukaryota; kingdom Viridiplantae; phylum Streptophyta; class Magnoliopsida; order Asterales; family Asteraceae; genus Artemisia; species Artemisia argyi. Next base: position 79,413,717 of record CM060677.1, read on the forward strand.
ATATGAGGTGACATCACTATGCAAAAGTGTCTTTTGCAGAAGACGTGCAACTGTTCACCTAATAATGTTGCGAAAAATTGGGGGTAATGGGAATGGTGCAAATTAATGCGGATGTCAAATAACTTTTGAAACACCATTCAAATTAATAATAAAAACGTTTGATATCCGCAACCTCACAACCCTAATTCCATCCCCTATAAATACCCCCACAATGAAAAAAACACACACGTTTTTAAAAAATTAAGAAAACTCTTGCAAAATTTTTCAAGAACTAAAACTTGATTTCAAACTATGTGTGTTCTCTCTTAAACTAAACTTTTTCTCAAAACCAGACCATTTTTCTTCACAATGGCTTCTTCCAAGGCTGTTACATATGCCCCCAATGTGGAATTCCAGATTGAGGGGGTTGACCTAACCAAAAACAATGTAGTGAGAAACTTTTCTTTCCCTGAAGGGTTCCCTGAATACAGGGAGGTAGTAAAATTCCTCCAAAACTGTTTTCTCACCACTGCATTCACAATAACCCCCTCCATAATCTATCATGATTACCTGAGGGAATTCTGGTGCACCGCAGTGGTTGACAACCCTGATGCACCCAAGGATGCCACAATAAGGTTCTTAGTGGAGAATGGGACAAAGTCCCTCACTCTTGACTATAAGTGTCACACCCCCAAAATCGGGTCCAGCGAAAGCATACGTGTAGCTGGGGTGTAACTCAATTGGTATTACAACACAAGTTCAAAAATGGTTTTCACTTTAATCATTTAGAATAAAATAGTTAAATCAAAAATATTGAATTTACATCGTTAAAAGTAGTGCGGAAGTAGGCCCTTAAAATAGTTTAAAACGGTCCCCATATAAATAATCAGAGTCTTCTATGACCATGCCATGCCCTGCCAAAACCTCCTGTAGCGTGCCATAGGTTAAAACCTGAAAATACATGCTAAAGTGTCAACACGAGGTTGGTGAGTTCATAGAGTTTGTTTAACAAGTAAAGTATATAGAAAAATGATCACACAGCAAAGGCATCGTAAATCCACTCAGTTACAAGTCCCGCCATAAGAGACTTGTAACCTGTGTGTTTACAACCCACTGCCAAATAGTTGCATGTTTAGTAGTCAAGTACACGTGGTCAATATAGTTTACAATAAGGGCACATAGTACAACATAAGTCAAGGCCGCTCCGAACAAGGGAGACTTGAAGTCACTCCGCCACCTAGGCAAAGAATTATTAGTCACTCCACCGACTTGGTGAAGAATTATTAGTCACTCCACCATGGCGAGAATTATTAAGGATGCTTTGAACAGGAGAGACTTTATAGTGTTGCTCCGAACAAAGGAGACTTAGCACGCTCCACCAATAAGGCGAGACTTTAGGGTTAAGAACGCTCCACCAATAAGGTGAGACTTTGCACGCTCCACCAAAAATGGCGAGACTTTAGGTCATAGTACGTACGGTACATTAGGGTCAAAAGTTTAAGTCAAGTTCAAAAGTCAAGTCAAGTTCAAAAGGTCAAGTAGTAATTCATGTAAAAACGAGCATGTATTCTCCCCCAAAAAGTTAACAAAACAATTTAAAAGAGTAGGGGCTATGACTCACCTGGTACGATAGTTACGAAGACAAAAGTGGTTATGATGGAAATGAGGCTCGGTCACTAACCACGACCTATAATGAACGAATGATACGATCTACTTAGATTATGAGGGGATGCGATGAATGTACATGCACATGAAGCCTATACCACTCGTAGTTTGAAAATAAGTGTTGGCGTTGAATTATAGTGTTTCCATAACTTAAGAGAATATGTGCTATTAGAAGTTGTCAAATATATATATAGTTCGCCTAGTTTCAAAAGTGTATATCTTGGTCGTTTTAAGCTCGTTTTCTACGTTCTTTACATCCCTGGAATCGTAGGACAACATACTAACCTATTATTGATAAGTCGGGATGGCTAGATCAAGTTTTATGCTCAAATTTGTCCATGAGTACTGTTCATCAGCAAGCATTTCCGGAAAATATAGTTTTCGTCGTTAAACTCGTTTTCAGCGTATCTCCTTCGTTATAAACTCGTTTTTATCCCCGTTTTCGGCCATAGTTCCGTATTGGAAATTATTTTCTAAATATTTGGTCCAAAATTACCTAGAAGTCCCTGATCTTTCCACATTTTGCAAAAATGGACAGCAACTTTCTATAAGTGTCAAAACTTGGTTTTTCTAGTTACTAACTTGTCTAAAAACCAACCAAACAACTTCAAATCAACCCAAATCCTACCATACACCTTCTTAGGGTGTCATGGGTTCCTAAACATCACCAACCTTGGTGGATCTCATGAGGATGTTAATAAAACTTATGGATCTACTTATATTAAGTATCTAGGGTTCATAAGTTATAAAAAGTATAAATAGAGTGGTATAAACTAACATATGCATATAGATATTGAATAAACAACATGAAACTAGAAAAATGAAAGTATGGAAAGATCAACAAGTGATCTTGAAGCTTACTTGATGATTGGATGAGTTTTGAAGATAATTATGTAAAGAACCTAGGGTTTTATCACAAAACCCTAACAAGGAAAGAAAGTATAGCATGATTATGACTTGATCTTCAAAAATTTATGGATCTTGCTTGGTTTCTTCTTGTTGGACGTGAGCTAGGAGAGGAGAAAGGAGAGAAAAGCAAACTTTATGATTCTTGGAAATGAAGTGAAGTGTAGGACTTGTGTTTTTAAGATAAATATCTATGTATTGTTATATATTATTTTTAAGACAACAAGTACCAATATTAATGGGAGCTAGTAATATTTTTCAATGTTGTAGGAGATAGGAATGGGGGGGGGGGGGGGCGGCAAAAGTCATAGGGTGGAAGAAATGAAGAGATTTTGTAAGATATCTTGTAAGATTATATAGATATTATTAGTTTTAGGTGATACCGGGTACCGAGTTAACTAGAAATAAATTGTATCAAGATAAAATAAAATATAATGAAGTTGTAAAAATTGTAAAATAATATTCCTGATGAGAATCGGAAGTTAAAATAATAATCGGGTTGAAATATCGCAAACCGACGGAGTTATAAGCTCCGACCGTAAAATATAGTAATTGATTTTAAAACACCAGGTAAATTAATAATATAATTTTTATATTATTATTATGAGTATAAAAATGTGTTAGGACCATAGTTGGGATTGTCGGATCAATTATTCATAGTAATGGGTTATAAGATAACGTTTATTCGGTAGATAACCGTACGTATACAGAAATGACGCAACTCACGCATAAATGACAAATTTTCTCCGGAGGTGAATAGTGTTTTATGAATAGTAAAATTTTTGAACGCTTCTCAGAATATCAAACTGACCTCAAAAATGATGAATAGTAAAATGATGAATAGTGATCGATGAATAGTAAATGTGAAAGTTCGGGAAAAGACCAGAATTTACGAGTTGTGACAATAAGACCTTTGTCAAATCCACATGCCTTGACTACACTGAGACCTTTGCTGCCCAACCAAAAGAAGAGGAGGTGAAGGCAATTTTGCTGGAACTAGGGCCCTATGACAAACTCCACCCTTATGTGACCCCAGGGGCCCTCCTAGCCAAATCCCCAATAATCAAAACCTGGTTTCCTGCCCCCTGGAGGATCCTGATGACCTTTGTCATTCAGGTCCTTGGGGGAAATAAATCCTCCACTGAGCAACTTAACACTACTCAATCAATGATAGTGTATTGTCTCCTGGAGGGTATAAAAATTGACCTTGGAGAAATTATCTTCAGGGACCTCATTGCAAAATTGGGAGGGAAGTCTAGGCAAAACCTTATGTCATACCCTAGATTCATTTCATGTGCCCTGCATGACTTGATGGGGTCCGAGTATATTGCCTGATGACGTAGGCTTTGAGCGTGAGGTCTTACACAAGACCAATTACTCTTGTGACCCCACTGAGGTTACACCTGTCGCCCTGACCACGTATATGCTAACTGCTATCCAGGGTGACAACAAGATTTCACCTGTTCCCTCTCCCACCAAGAAGGTGAAGAGGAAGAAGGGATAGGGGTCCAGGAAGGTGGCTCAACCCAAGTCACTCGCCACTGGTACCTCTTTTTCTAAGCCTGAAAAAAGGAGGCAACAACAGACCCTGACTGCTGACACCCTCAGGATAATATTCGAATCACTGACCCCAAAACAACCGCCAATGGAGGGCACTGAGACATCACACTCTGTGTCCTCGGGAAAACCCATTCCCAAAGGCTCTGCTGACATAAACAAGTTAGTGGAGCTGGAATCAACTCAACCCCCACATCCTGATAAAGGCTCTGGCAAATCACAACCGGAGTCTCAAGGAGCAAGGGGTCCTAAATCCTCGGTGGGGCAGCTCTACTCCACTGAGACGGGGACCCACACCACTTCACATCCTGCTAAAGGCTCGCGTAAATCACAACCCAAGCATCAGGGAGTTAACGCCCCTAAATCTTTGACAGGCCAACACAAGCCTGTTGGAAAGGGGGCATAACTATTCAGGTGCCTGATGAGGACATTCACAAATCAAAGCTTTTGTCTTAGGGCACAACAACTCTTCCCAAAGACTCGGAGGTACTTATACAACCCGTTGATAGGGACACAACAATCACGATTCCTAAGGATGGCACTAGAAAACACCCATCAATGTCTGAAGGGATCCCGGGGGACAAAGACTCGGAGGGAAAAATACCACCCGCTGATATGGAACCCAAACCCACTCATGGAGGTGCGCACAACTTGGGAACTGGCTCTAAGGACTAGGCAGATAAAATCCAGTCTGCTGGATTAGAGGGGTCAGGACCTGGCCAAAACGAAGGCGAGTCTTCTAATGAAGAGGAGCCGGATACCCAACTTTTGCAGATTCAGTCCATGGCTGATGTTCAGACAGCCTTGTTCTCAGATGATGAATTTCACAGTAACGAGGAGGTTTTTGAAGCCGGAGATGACATGGATTTTGAGGAGCAAGTCCCTGAACCAATCTCTCAGTCTCCTCAATCTCCTATCCATGAAGTTATTGAGTCCCACTCCGAGTCCAAATCCTCAGATGATGATCAAGCTCCTCTCACTGGGAAGTTCTTTACCAAGTTCATCAAAAAGGCAACCAATGCCTTATTCAGGGGAGTCACTGATGAAGTTTTTGACATGCACACTGAACAAGTTGTTCATTACTTCAATCTCAACAAGCTAAATACTGAGGTTCAGTCTATTCAAGAATCGGTTAAGGATGATCCGGAACTCACTAGGAAGCTCCTTCAAGCATCAGAGACCTATCAGCTGAATTCTGTGCATCTTACTGAGCTACTCAACCTGATGAAGTCCTCTAATCTTCAGGCTCTCAGTGCCTCAGTGGAGTCTGTCAAAACCTCCCTTGCTGCCTTAGATCAATCAGTGGCAGCTCAGTCTCAAAAGTCAGCTTCTATGGCTTGGAGTTTTGGTTCGCGAATGATGGCAATGGAAAATGCTCAGGCATCACTTGAAGCCAAAGTGTCTACCATTCAGAAGGACACTTCAGACATCAATACTATGAAGACTGAGATCTATCAGGCCTTCAAGGGTTCCTCTCCCTCTGCATCAGTCGGTCCAACTCTTGCCATCACCTCAGCTCAGGCAACAGTTGAGGGGGAGAATAATGCAACTGATGCTCCCTTCACTGAAGCTCCAGAAGCCTCAACCAATCAACCAATGGCTACCGATGTTGCTTCAAGAGGACAACCCTCTCACACTAACGAGGAGCATGTCACTGAGGCTACTCCCATCTCCTCTTATCAGCCTCATGAAGCAACAGTCTCTCCATCACTCAGGCAGGACAAAGGCAAAAACATACTTACAACACCTGAACCTGAAATATTGCTGAAGCCTGCCTCCACCTTAGTTAGACATGACCCTGACGAACCCATCAAAGTTCCATCTGAAATCAATGGAGTGATTCATCACCTCACTGACGCTGAAATTGAAGCTTATATGGAAAGAGACGAGATACTGAAAAAGGTGGCTGAGGAAGAAAGGATGAGTAAACCTGCCCTTATAAAGGTTGTTCATGAAGAGGCTGAGAAGATTGGGTTAGACACTGAGGAACTGGCTAGTGGGCAAGCTGGTGCAGTCTTCAAAAAGGCTCAAAAGGAAGAAATGAGTGCCCATAAAAAGCAAAGAGAAAAAAATCTCAGGAAGGACGCTCAGATCAGGAAAACCAGGATTAAGAGGTATACGTGGGTGATGAAAGAAAGAGTGAAACCAGAAACCATCATTGACATTCAAATTCATCGCAATACCAATCCTGCAGTTGTCACCGTCTTCAGGGGACCTGACCAAAGAGTAATGGACATCCATAAACCATTCAGGTTTGCTAATTTTGGCATCTCTGAACTGGATGAGCTTTGCCCAATCATTTCCAAGATGCTGAATGTAGTGGTTCCTGATCTCTTAAAGTCAGAAAGCTGAGGTATGAAAGACTGATGAACATGTCTGAAGCTCTTGGCATTCCCTCTCTACTTCCTGCTTCATCTACTCAGACTGCTCCACCAAAGACCTCCAAAAGGAAGAGGAAACAAATTGAATTGGAGCCTGAGATCAAGGTCCCTGGACTAGATTGTGACAGGTCTCTTCCTGAAGGAATCACCTTTGTGAACAACATGGTTCTTGAAGCACCTGAAAGAGGCTTGTGCTTCACTGATGAATATGGGAACCCTGCTTTCCAAAGATGGTCTGACATTGATAAGGCTGGGATTAAGGCGATGCTTATGTACCACATGCTGGCTTCCCCAGTCAAGTGTGCTGAAAATATGAGGTTCTGCCTGGACCTGAAAGCCAAGATTGAGGAGTATCCTGACAAACATCTCCTGAGGTCAAAGAAGGCAAAGCTTGAAGCTCTTGGTTACCAACTGAACATCTGAAACTACAACAACTATATTTTTTTGTGTTTTGTAATTTCATTAGGATCTGAATAGCTATTAATAAACATTGAAGTTTTTTTTAAGTTATCACGTGTCCTACTCAAATTACATTAACACTCAGTGAGAGATGAAGACCCCTGCCAACTCACACTGAATCATGAAACACTTAGGCTATTTGTATATCCAAATAGGGGGAGACTGTTGGGCCACTGAATTCCCCAATCTTCCTCTAACTAGGATTTGAACATAAAATAACCTAAGTGTAAGCACATATAAGTCACTGAGTGAACGGTAACTCAGTGAGTCATCTTCAGGATGCTTAGAATGAGCCTATGAAGAAAGGTTCACCATTCAGTGAAGCGGAACTCAGCGGGTGGCATCTAAGCCAAGAAGAAGGTGATGAGTTCAGCGAGGATGACAATAACTCACTAAACCCCCAAAACTCCTCAACAACTATTGAAGGACTGAATACTGAAGATCTGAAGACTGAAGAATGGGCGGGACAAAGTGGGAAAGTTTGAACATATCAACAGGTGTCCTTATCAACCTGAAGTCAAATTTCCCTGAATGGCATTATGTCAGGATGGTGTCATCACTGTGCATCAGAAAGGCACATTGTCCTTTACTCAATATAATCTATTGTAACAGAGACAAAATATGTAAGTATTTTGTCTATACTAGATAGGTCATCAATTTTTCTTTATCAGTAACGTTGTAATTTTACTTGTGTATAAATAGGTAGCATAATCGAGGAGTAAAAGTTGACAAGTTTGTGCAGTTAGTGCTTAGACATTCACGAACTACTTTTACTCCTCCAAAGAACAACACAGTCCCTAATATTGCTCAGTGTGACCTTTAGTTGTCACTCAAACATAGTTTGGATTTAGAGAGGAGTCATTACCATACTTGTCGTTTCAATCCCATGTGTTATTCCGCAAACACTTGGGTATAATTCTTTGATAAACTTCTAATAAGAATTAAACGTTGAATAATATTGTGTCTCTTTTCTTTACGTTTATCTTTGTTGTTAATCATTATATCTTTGTCAAAAGTCATGGAACTTGGTTAGATTAACTCTTCAGTTAATTTTAACTTAGTCAACGGGACCAACACTAATTCATCCTTAAACATGACAACTCAGCACCTACTGCATCACAATACAAAATCAAGTGCATCAAACATATAATCAACCATACAAACACATTTATTCACAAAACACAACCTACGCTTAACCGAATTTATCCTTATATATGACAACTCAGCCCATACTGCATCATAATTCAAATCAAGTGCATAGTATATACAATCAACTATACAAATAGATTTACATACATAAAGCAACCTATGCTTAGCCTAATTCATCCTTATCCATGACAACTCAGTACCTACTTCATCACAAAAAAAAATCAAGTGCATCGAAATATAGTCAACCATACAAACACATTTACTCACATAACGCAACCTATATTTAACCTAATTTATCCTTTTACTTAACAACTCAGCACCTACTGCATCACAGTAGAAACTCAAGTGCATCATAAATATAATTAACCATACAAACACATTTACTCACATAACTCACGCTACGCTTAACCTAATTTATCCTTATACATGACAAGTCAGTACCTACTGCATCATAGTTCAAAATCAAATGCATCAGACATACAATCAACCAAAAAAGGCATTTATGCACATAACCTGACCTATGCTTAACCTTATTCATCCTTATACATGAAAACTCAGCTCCTAGTTCATTACAATACAAAATCAGGTGCATCGTACATACAATCAACCATACAAACACATTCACACATAATTCAACATACATTTAACCTAAATCAGTTATATATTGAAACCTACTGCATATATATCGGTTTAAAACGAAAACCTATTGCATCACTTCTTTACAAATGGGGTTATGGTACATAGAAGTCACTAAAGTTTTACCAAAATTTGTCCTAAGGAAACAAAGTTTCATTTTGTACTTCTAGGTTACTGAACTTCCGGTAAGCATACACTTCAAAAATTCAGTGTTAGTCTAAGTAATCTGGATGTATATTTTTTGATAAGTTCAGTAACCTCAGTGAACAAAATTCAAAGTTCAATAACCTAAACATTCACTTTTGTAAGTTCAGTTACCTGAGTGAACAAAGTTTCAAAGTTCAGTAACCTAGAAGTACAAAATGAAACTTTGTTTCCTTAGGACAAATTTTGGTGAAACTTTAGTGACTTCCGTGTACCATAACCCTTACAAATACTGCATTAAGTATTCAAATACAAGCACTTTTTGACAACTAAAGCATACTACACGTGACCTAATCAATCATCATACACTAGAAAACATGACCTACTTTATCACTTCTTTACAACTACTGCATCATGCATTCAAATACATACACACGCACATTTCGACAACTAAAACACACTACACGTGGCCTAATCAAAAATCATACACCGGAAAACATAATCTACTGCATCACTTCTTTTCAACTACTGCATCAAACATTCAAAAACATATACAAGCACATTTCAAAAACTAAAACTCAGTACACGTGACCTGATTGAACTTCATATGCCGGAAAACTTTACCTACTGCATCACAATTCATATTCAAGTGCATAACACAAACAACCAAACATACAAACACATTTACGCACATAACACAATCTACGCTTAACCAAATACATCCTGATACATGGTACTGAACACCTACTGCATTATAGTACAAAATCAAGTGCATCGAACAAATAACTAAAGATACAAACACAAATAACCTACTGCATCATAATTAAAATAAAAACCTACTGTATCACAATGTAAATTTAGTACATCACAGTTATAAAATATAGTTGGGGCATTTTATCAAACACCTTTTATGCAACTTTCTTAAACACGTTTTTTCTTTATTTTATTTTTTTTTTTACATTTTGTTCCAGATCAAGAAGAAAACATACAAAAGCATGCACATACAGACACTCTTCAATAGATTTGAATGTCTACTTCATCACATTAAAAAAAAAGAACTTAAATTGATAAATAAAACAAGATTTTAGCAAACCAAAAGTAACAAAAAGATGCAGTAATATAATTAGGGTTCATAAATCAACTTACGAGGTCGTTTAAAATGAGGTAGATTCGTATTAGATCGTGATTAGAAGGTTTAACAATTTGATTATGATGAGTAATGATTCGATTAGAGATGATTATGATTAAGATGTGTGTGAATTTCTAGTGTGAAAAAGTGTGCTTAAAGAGAGAAAGCAAGATCCAGGAATTAGTTTGAGATAAATGATGGGTAGGTCTTGTGTAGAAAATACACTATAACGAATTTGCCTTTAAAATTTGCATTATTAACAAAAATGCCACCGCCCAATTTGATCTGGTCAAATCTAATCCAATGGCTGAGATTCCTTTCTACATTTTTTATTATAACTCTCTTTTTATTATAACATATATATATATATATATATATATATATATATATATATATATATATATATATATATATATATATATATATATAGTATGGATCCAATAAGAAGAATAATTAAAATGAGAAGGGTAAGAAGTAATTCTAGCCACACATTTTTATATGGGAGGGAAAATTTGAATGAATATGCATCCATTTTTGTAGGTGCATCTAAAATGTGTGGTTGTGGTTACTTCATATTCTTCCTATTTTAATTATCTTTCCTATTTGATCCTAACACTCTCTCTCTCTCTCTCTCTCTCTCTCTCTCTCTCTCTCTCTATATATATATATATATATATATATATATATATATATATATATATATATATATATATATAGGGAAGGGATCCAATAAGAAGAATAATTAAAATAAGAATGGTAAGAAGTAATTCTAGCCACACATTTTAATGTGGGACGGAAAATTTGAATGAAGATGCATCCATTTTTGTAGGTGCATCTAGAATGTGTAGTTGTGGTTACTTCGTATCCTTCCTATTTTTATTATTCTTCTTATTTGATCCTTAATATATATATATATATATATATATATATATATATATATATATATATATATATATATATATATATATATATTTCTCCTTGCTCAAGAATGAGTTACAGGGAGTATAAAAACTCCAAAAAGTGATGTTGGACGACAAAAATGATTTGATGAACACATTAAAGAAAAAATAATGTTTTTAGTCGTACTTGACAATTTATCCATCATATCCTAAAGGAGTTATGAATATTCTTAATCTCAAAATCAAACGCACGAAAATATTTCTCAATAGCTTGAAAGTTTATTCATGACATTGTCTATAGTTTGAGGTGTTCTTCATAACGTTGAAGGTTAAATAGAGTTCATCATAGATCAATATTTGTATTTGGTTGAAACTTTATGAACAAATTTAGCAGCTATTATACAAAACATTTTTTTTCGAAAGGCTATTATGCACAACATTTTAGTATTTTATGACCAATTCATCAAACATAAAAGTGCTGTTCACCATTTTTGAAAATATTTTTCATCATATATATGTCGAAAAAAAAATAGAAACACCTTTTCTTCATAAAATACTAATTTTTTCAGGTTATGAACATTTAATAATTGTTCTCACAAATTAAATAGTAATATAATTTTTGTTTGTTTTTTTAACGAGATTATGAATATAATTTGATTAAGACATCAAACACCTTTCATAACACTTGATTTTATGTTGAGGAATAGGAACATCAACTAATACAGAAAAAAAATGATCAATTGATGCTAATCTATTACTACAAATAATGGGTATATCCCATTTCTTAAAATCTTGAAAAATTAAAATTAATTAAGAAGACTTAAAAGTTAAAACTAATGCAACTTAAAACATAAAATCAGGAAACACACAGTTTGATTTGAAATGAAACATGAATTGAAAGACATGTTTGTAATATAGGATCCATTTATAATCTATGAGTTGACTGTGAGAGAAAAATAGTAAGGGTCCGATTGGTTCAAAGTGGAGAAAGGGAAAAGGAAAGGTAAAGGGAAAGGAATGCAAAGGAATTAGTGAGGTGAGTAATCAATATCTTACCCCCCAATTTACTCTATAATGGTTGATTACCCACTACGGGGTAATCAATACTTTTCCCCTTACTAACCAAGCACAAACATTGTTTGATGTGGGCCCTTCATTATTAGTTTACCAATTCCCCACCCCCACTTAACCCCTCACCAAGCACTCCCTAAATGTTGTTACTAAGCCTTTTATTATCTACGTGTTATCTTAGATAACATTATTTACAATTTAATATTTTTATTTGCTCATTTAGAATTTAACTGAATAGTCTTACATAATTCAGAATTTTGTTCTCCATTCATTCTCATCGTTGAGTTATCTCCTTCTTTCTCATCTTTCAAACCACCATGATTTCTTTGAAGCTAATACTTTTTTGATCTTGTGTAACGTTTGTACAACCAAAATATCACTATAAATATTTGAACACTTAGGGTGCGTTTAATTGAAGGAAAACACCTTTGTTTTCCACAAAAATATTTTGTGGAAAACAAAGAAACCAGATATCCAGTTCAAATTAGTGTTTTCAAATAAAATTCTTTACAAAACACAAAATTCCTATTACCAACTTTAATACACAAAACTAAAAAACATTTTTTTTTTTTGTTTTCACATATTTTCCTTTAAAATACCCCCAATCCGTTTTCGTTCGTTTTTCCATTTTCGTTCGAATTTTTTGCGTTTTCGGTCAAACTTTTTTATGTTTTTGTCCATTTTTTTACTTTTTCGTTCATTTTTTACGTTTTCGCCAGGTTTATACGTTTTCGTCCGATTTTTTACATTTTCGTCCGTTTTTTTACGTTTTCGCCAGATTTTTTACGTTTTCGTCAGTTTTTTACGTTTTCGTCAGTTTATTTACGTTTTCGTCTGATTTTTTACGTTTTCGTCAGATTTTTTTACGTTTTCGTCATTTTTTTTTACGTTTTTGTCAGATCTTTTACTTTTCCTTCCGATTTTTTACATTTTCGTCCGATTTTTGACGTTTTCGTCTGATTTTTACGTTTTCGTCATCCTTTTTACGTTTTCATCTAATTTTTTACGTTTTCGTCCATTTTTTTACGATTTTGTCCGCTTTTTTACGTATTCGTCCAATTTTTTACGTTTTCGTCCGTTTCCTATGTTTTCGTTAGATTTTTTATAATTTCGCCTGATTTTTTACGTTTCCGCCTTTTTTTACGTTTTCGTCGTATTTTTTATGTTTTCGTCTCATGTTTTACATTTTCCTCTGTTTTTTTACGTTTTTTTATGATTTTTTTTTTGTTTTTGCCCTTTTTTTTTTATTTTTTTCGTCTCATTTTTTACCTTTTCGTCTGTTTTTATACGTTTTCGTCAGATTTTTACACGTTTTCATCAGATTTTTTATGTTTTCATTTGGTTTTTTTTTTTTACGTTTTTATCCGTTTCCTATGTTTTCGTTTGGTTTTTACCTTTTTCGTCAAACATACGATACGAAAAAAAATACGATACGAAAATAAAAAAATACAACACATACTAATATGAAAAATAAACATTTTATTCGTTGTCGTCAGCAGGGGGATGGTTACATTGTTGGTATTTCTTGGTTATCAATGCTTGTCTTTGGCGAATAATCTCGGCTCTTACCGAGTTAACAACCAAGCTGGGCTCTAACATGAGCAACTGCATTTCCTACATCTCCAACGCCCTCTCTTATGCCTCCAACATCTTTTGTTCCCTCGCCTTCTTCACCTAATACATGGACATCTGAACGTCTTTCACTTCCAAATACTTTTCGGATAAATGTCCCGAAAAAGTACTCGTTTGACTCCCACCTGAGCTTGCCGCACTGGACGTTTCAGTCGACTTTTGCTTCTTTCCAGCTCATTTAGTGGTTCTTTCGGGACGAGGTCGTTTCTCCGGCCCGAATATATCCTCAAGACATGAAATATTTAGAGGTTCTTCAGCATCCCATTTCGGGCATTGTTTCAAGACCTCCTGTCACAACTCGTAAATTCTGGTCTTTTCCCGAAACTTTCACATTTACTATTCATCGGTTACTATTCATCGATCACTATTCATCATTTACTATTCATCATTTTTTTAGGTCAGTTTGATATTCTGAGAAGCGTTTTAAAATTTTACTATTCATAAAACACTATTCACCTCCGGAGAAAATTTGTCATTTATACGTGGGTTGCGTCAATTTTGTAAACGTACGATTATCAACCTAATAAACGTTATCTTATGAGCTATTATTTTAAATAATTGATCCGTCAATCCCAACTATGGTCCTAACACATTTTTATACTCATAATAATAATATAAAAATTATATTATTAATTTACCCGATGTTTTGGAAATTTATTTAATTTATATCGTACGCCTGATTAAATTACGACGGTTTTCGTAAAAACTAAACAATCATTACCCGAACACCCAATATTTATACCCAACATATTTTCACAATTTTTATAACTTTATTATGACCCGGTTAACTCTGTTAAAATTTATTTTTAGTTAACCCGGTACCCGGTGTACACTAAAACTACCAATAACTACAACTAAATACAATATAAAATACACCTTTACACAAAAGTCTTCCTCATTCCCCCATTTTTCTCCAAAATGCCGCCCCCCCCCCTATTTTTGATCTCCATAATATGTGGATCTTGTCCCCTTTAACTTATACTTATCATTTTTTTTCATCTCATTTCTCATTTTCACCAAATAATACAACTAGCAAACTCATTTTTTTTCTCTCTTCTCTTGGTGAGGATCGGCCAAGAACATAGACACAAGAAGAAACCATAATTTTTTTTTCCAAGATCAAGTGTTAATCTTGTCCCTTTTGTTGTTCTTGTTTGGGTTTTGTGATAAAACCCAAGGTTTTATAAGTTTTCATCTCCATAAGCTCACAAATCTTTCTATGTAAGTTGTCAAACTTTTGTTCATAATTTCTTCATGTTCTTATTATGTTCATATGATTTCATACAAGGTTTACATGCATATGTTAGTATATACCACTTTATTTTTAAACTTTTGATCATACAAGCCTTAGAAATGATTTGTGGTTAGATCCTTGTTAGATCTACTTGGTTTTGGTGATTAGGAACCCATGACACCCTAAGAAGGTGTATGGTAGGATTAGATTAGTTTTGTGGTGTTTGAAAGTGGTTTGATGGATGATGGAACTAGTTTGGAGACTTGAAAATGGTTTTTGAAACTTTTGATATACCTACTGTCCCTATTTTAATTTCGTGGGAAAATCAGTAAGTGGTGGGTAATTTTTGACCAAAGATTTAGAAAATACTTTCAAAAACGAAACTTTTGGCGAAAGAACGGATTAAAACGAGTTAATAACGAAGGAGATACGCTAAAAACGAGTTTAACGACGAAAACTATATTTTCTGAAAAACTGCTTGCTGATGAACAGTTGTCACGGGCTATTTTGGGCATAAAACTTGATCTAGCCATCCCGACTTATCAAAAATATGTTAGTATGTTGTCCCACGATTCCGGGAATATAAAGAACGTAGAAAACGAGCTTAAAACGACCAAGATATACACTTTTGAAACTAGGCGAACTATATATATATATTTGACAACCTCTAATAGCACATATTCTTTTAAGTTATGGAAACACTATAATTCAACGCCAACGCTTATTTTCAAACTACGAGTGGTATAGGCTTCATGTGCATGTACATTCATCGCATCCCCTCATAATTTAAGTAGATCGTATCATTCGTTCATTATAGGTCGCGGTTAGAGATCGAACCTCATTTCTGTGTAACCACTTTTGTCTTCGTAGCTATCGTACCAGGTGAGTCATAGCCCCTACTCTTTTAATTGTTTTGTCAACTTTTGGGGGAGAATACATGCTCGTTTTTAAATGAACTATTATTTGACTCTTTGAACTTGTCTTGACCTTTTGAACTTGACTTGACTTTTGAAATTGACTTAAACTTTTGAACTTAATGCACCGTACGTGCTATAACCTAAAGTCTCCCATGTACGGAGCAATGCAAAGTCTCCCCTGTCTACGGAGCAGCATTATAAAGTCTCCCTTGTTCGGAGCAACCTAAAGCCTCCCAGGTCCGGAGCAGAATGTCTCACTATGTTACGGAGCGTTCTCAATCTAAAGTCTCCCATGTTCGGAGCAACGTTAAAAAGTCTCTCATGTTCAGAGCATCTTAATAAATCTCGCCATGGTGGAGTGACTAATAATTCTTCACCAAGTCGGTGGAGTGACTAATAAATCTTTGCCTAGGTGGCGGAGTGACTTGAAGTCTCCCATGTTCGGAGCAACGTTATAAAGTCTCCCTTGTTCGGAGCGGCCTTGACTTATTATTGACCACGGGTATTTGACTACTAGACTTAAACTATTTTAGCAGTGGGTTGTGAACACACAGGTTACAAGTCTCTTATGGCGGGACTTGTAACTGAGTGGATTTACGATGCCTTTGCTGTGTGAACATTTTCTATAAACTTTATTTGTTAAACAAACTCTATGAACTCACCAACCTCGTGTTGACACTTTAGCATGTATTTTCAGGTTTTAACCAATGGCACACCACTGGAGGTTTTGGCAGGGCATGGCATGGTCATAGAAGACTCTGATTATTTATATGGGGACCGTTTTAAACTACTTTTAAGGGCCTACTTCCGCACTACTTTTAACAATGTAAATTTAACGTTTTTGATTAAACTATTTATTCTAAATGATTCAAATGAAAACCATTTTTGAACTTGTGTTGTGTTACCGATTGAGTTACACCCCAGCTACACGTACGCTTCCGCTGGACCCGATCTTGGGGGTGTTACAGATTGGCATCAGAGCTTTGGCTATAGCGAACTAAGTGTTTTTAAAACCTAGACTATAGCTACTTTTATGAAAAACTTAACCCTATGACCGTCACGTGCCTGCCTGCCAAGCTGAAGCCTCATTGTGGTTTGTTGCTGACTTAGGTGATGAGATTTGTGTCTCATTATCTGGTATATTATGTTCATTTATTCTAATTGATTTCTATCATTGTCTTTTATATAAGCATGTTCACGTATCATATATGTCACCCTGTTATGTTTCTCCTTGCATAGTTTCATCTTTTGACCTCGAGTTTGGTCACCTGCCTTAGTCTTTCTGAATGTCTTGGTATTTGTGAAGGACATAGTATTAGTATAACTAAGCTGAGTATTTCAAAATTCATGGAACCTCGGTGGAAGATAGACTGGTCATCTATATTCAACCCGGGATAGTGAGATATAGGCTGACCACCTATGTCTGACTCAGAAGTGAATTTTGCAACACTGAGAATGGTTATAATAAAATTTTGTCTGGATTGAATCCCCTACTCAATTTCCAAATGTTACATTTATGTGTGTGTATACCCTCGTTGTCAGAACGCTTATACTTTTCCTCACCTCGTGAACCGCCGCCTGAAAACACGTCAACTGGTCATTTCATCTCATGAATCTTCATCTTTATAACACTTCGGAGACCAACGTTAACTGAACTTCGGGACGAAGTTCCCTTTAGGGGTAGAGACTGTCACAACTCGTAAATTCTGGTCTTTTCCCGAAACTTTCACATTTACTATTCATCGGTTACTATTCATCGATCACTATTCATCATTTACTATTCATCATTTTTTTAGGTCAGTTTGATATTCTGAGAAGCGTTTTAAAATTTTACTATTCATAAAACACTATTCACCTCCGGAGAAAATTTGTCATTTATACGTGGGTTGCGTCAATTTTGTAAACGTACGATTATCAACCTAATAAACGTTATCTTATGAGCTATTATTTTAAATAATTGATCCGTCAATCCCAACTATGGTCCTAACACATTTTTATACTCATAATAATAATATAAAAATTATATTATTAATTTACCCGATGTTTTGGAAATTTATTTAATTTATATCGTACGCCTGATTAAATTACGACGGTTTTCGTAAAAACTAAACAATCATTACCCGAACACCCAATATTTATACCCAACATATTTTCACAATTTTTATAACTTTATTATGACCCGGTTAACTCTGTTAAAATTTATTTTTAGTTAACCCGGTACCCGGTGTACACTAAAACTACCAATAACTACAACTAAATACAATATAAAATACACCTTTACACAAAAGTCTTCCTCATTCCCCCATTTTTCTCCAAAATGCCGCCCCCCCCTATTTTTGATCTCCATAATATGTGGATCTTGTCCCCTTTAACTTATACTTATCATTTTTTTTCATCTCATTTCTCATTTTCACCAAATAATACAACTAGCAAACTCATTTTTTTTCTCTCTTCTCTTGGTGAGGATCGGCCAAGAACATAGACACAAGAAGAAACCATAATTTTTTTTTCCAAGATCAAGTGTTAATCTTGTCCCTTTTGTTGTTCTTGTTTGGGTTTTGTGATAAAACCCAAGGTTTTATAAGTTTTCATCTCCATAAGCTCACAAATCTTTCTATGTAAGTTGTCAAACTTTTGTTCATAATTTCTTCATGTTCTTATTATGTTCATATGATTTCATACAAGGTTTACATGCATATGTTAGTATATACCACTTTATTTTTAAACTTTTGATCATACAAGCCTTAGAAATGATTTGTGGTTAGATCCTTGTTAGATCTACTTGGTTTTGGTGATTAGGAACCCATGACACCCTAAGAAGGTGTATGGTAGGATTAGATTAGTTTTGTGGTGTTTGAAAGTGGTTTGATGGATGATGGAACTAGTTTGGAGACTTGAAAATGGTTTTTGAAACTTTTGATATACCTACTGTCCCTATTTTAATTTCGTGGGAAAATCAGTAAGTGGTGGGTAATTTTTGACCAAAGATTTAGAAAATACTTTCAAAAACGAAACTTTTGGCGAAAGAACGGATTAAAACGAGTTAATAACGAAGGAGATACGCTAAAAACGAGTTTAACGACGAAAACTATATTTTCTGAAAAACTGCTTGCTGATGAACAGTTGTCACGGGCTATTTTGGGCATAAAACTTGATCTAGCCATCCCGACTTATCAAAAATATGTTAGTATGTTGTCCCACGATTCCGGGAATATAAAGAACGTAGAAAACGAGCTTAAAACGACCAAGATATACACTTTTGAAACTAGGCGAACTATATATATATATTTGACAACCTCTAATAGCACATATTCTTTTAAGTTATGGAAACACTATAATTCAACGCCAACGCTTATTTTCAAACTACGAGTGGTATAGGCTTCATGTGCATGTACATTCATCGCATCCCCTCATAATTTAAGTAGATCGTATCATTCGTTCATTATAGGTCGCGGTTAGAGATCGAACCTCATTTCTGTGTAACCACTTTTGTCTTCGTAGCTATCGTACCAGGTGAGTCATAGCCCCTACTCTTTTAATTGTTTTGTCAACTTTTGGGGGAGAATACATGCTCGTTTTTAAATGAACTATTATTTGACTCTTTGAACTTGTCTTGACCTTTTGAACTTGACTTGACTTTTGAAATTGACTTAAACTTTTGAACTTAATGCACCGTACGTGCTATAACCTAAAGTCTCCCATGTACGGAGCAATGCAAAGTCTCCCCTGTCTACGGAGCAGCATTATAAAGTCTCCCTTGTTCGGAGCAACCTAAAGCCTCCCAGGTCCGGAGCAGAATGTCTCACTATGTTACGGAGCGTTCTCAATCTAAAGTCTCCCATGTTCGGAGCAACGTTAAAAAGTCTCTCATGTTCAGAGCATCTTAATAAATCTCGCCATGGTGGAGTGACTAATAATTCTTCACCAAGTCGGTGGAGTGACTAATAAATCTTTGCCTAGGTGGCGGAGTGACTTGAAGTCTCCCATGTTCGGAGCAACGTTATAAAGTCTCCCTTGTTCGGAGCGGCCTTGACTTATTATTGACCACGGGTATTTGACTACTAGACTTAAACTATTTTAGCAGTGGGTTGTGAACACACAGGTTACAAGTCTCTTATGGCGGGACTTGTAACTGAGTGGATTTACGATGCCTTTGCTGTGTGAACATTTTCTATAAACTTTATTTGTTAAACAAACTCTATGAACTCACCAACCTCGTGTTGACACTTTAGCATGTATTTTCAGGTTTTAACCAATGGCACACCACTGGAGGTTTTGGCAGGGCATGGCATGGTCATAGAAGACTCTGATTATTTATATGGGGACCGTTTTAAACTACTTTTAAGGGCCTACTTCCGCACTACTTTTAACAATGTAAATTTAACGTTTTTGATTAAACTATTTATTCTAAATGATTCAAATGAAAACCATTTTTGAACTTGTGTTGTGTTACCGATTGAGTTACACCCCAGCTACACGTACGCTTCCGCTGGACCCGATCTTGGGGGTGTTACACCTCCCAAACGTGAAGATAACTGAAACCTCTCGAACCAAAGCGTTTTTCGAAGTTCGTCCTTCGATTGGTTGTGATGGAGGAGTAGGAAAAGTGAATTGTTGATTCGGGTTATAAAATTGTGGTGTCGGATTGAATTGGGCTTGATTTGCGAATCTTTGTTGAAACTCGTATTGTTGGTTACGGTAAACGTCATTCGGATTGAATGGTTGTGAACCGTATGGCGGTGAGGGGTTTGGATTTTGCGACAAGGGACTAGAAGAGTTTGATGCTCCCCCGTATGGACGTTAGTTTGACGTTAGAAGATTCGTGAAATAGCCTCCGTCGTTTGGGTGTTGAGACATTTTGTGTTTATTTGGAGAAGAGATATAGAAGGTTTTATTTTAGGTTGAGATGTAGTGAGTAGAAGTAAAATTATGTTTAGTATTTATAGAGTTTTAGTATGTAGAAAAAGAGAAAGAGAGAAAACAAATAAAAATAATAAAAAATAAAAAAGTCAAACGTTAAAAAAACGGATAGAAAAATGGACGTACCTCTTTTTTCCCACCCAACGTTCCTTTTTTTGCCTTTTGTCATATTGTGATCTCGTCGTGGCCACGAGTAGAACCCACGCGACGAGCAACGGCGAGCTACGCACGGTGTGGCGGCGAGCTCGACGAGGCTGCCACCTAGGATGGCGACGACGAAGATCCAACCACAGCGGATGCTCTAAGTGTTTAAATAATTTATTTTTTTCGTCATCGATCATTCATAAAGACATGCTAATAATGCTATAACAATACTAATACACACGCTATTTAACTAATGTACATAATTAAATATTGTATACTTTAACAACAACATATATACTTGATTTAGTTATTTAGTATACTTGATTAAATATTGCGCATCATATTGAATTGAAAAGCATAAAGTACACCAACACCAACTGACCAACATTTTTATATAATATAACATGCATTCATACTTCCAATATCACATAACAAATGACAATCCATTATATTATACTCGTTAACTACATATTCGTCATTCGTCACATATTGCATTATATAATTCACTGGTTTTTTCTATTACTCTAGTTAAGTATCAAATTTACGATAATGATCTCAAGATAAACTTACTTTCATGCTGATGAATGATGATGATGATGGTCTTTGAATGGATTAAAAGTTAGGGTTTTAATTTTATTATATGTTTTTAAGTTTTAGATTTTTTATGTTATAGCTTAATAATGAGCTTTTTTCCTTAAAATGCTATACAAATTACACAATGTCCCAAATAAACCCTACAAAATTTCATATTTTTAAAGTAGTCGGTTCTTTCGGGAAAGTACCAGAACCGGACGGTTCCGACCCGAACAGTCCCGAGAACCTAAAATTTGGAATTCTAGGAACCAAGAACCGTACCATGGTTCTAATATATGGTTCGGTTCCGGTACGCTACCAGTACGGTTCCTCGGTTCTTTTGGTTCTTCGGTTCGTTTGGACACCCCTACATGGATCTTAGTAAGGCACAAGTGACGGATAAGATGGTAGAGTATGTGAAGGCAAAATATGGTGATAGTTGGTTAGAAAGTGATGAAATATCTGATGAGATGTATGAAGATTTATGCAGATTTGCCAAAGAAGCCGAACTGATCAAAGGTTAGTTTAGTTTACTCTATTTGTGTCATTGACATAGTGATTGAAAAGTAGGATAGTAATAATGGTTCAAATCTGATGTCCTTGTGTTTTTGTTGTATTTCCAGATACCAATTCTAAAGGAAAAGAGTTTGATGCATCAAATGCACAACTTGTTAGCACCATTGTTCATAAAAGTCCAAAACCAAGTAAAATGGTTACAAATGTTGTACTAGGTCTTGTTGCGGCAAAGGTAAGCAGCAGCAATAAGAGGAAACATTAGTATGTGTCTCCCCCTAAGGACCTCAACTGTCCCTCTATGAATATCAAGTCCCCCTTCAAAAAGTTCACTTGTTATTTTTAGTGGTTTATGTAATGAAGATGTAAATTTTTTGGGATGATGATGGCTAATGAAATAGTTGGATTTTACATTTTTGCTTTACTCGTTTACGGTTTTTAGTTTACAATCGGATATGTAGTATATTGTAGTGTTTGGAATAACTTAATTTGACTATTAAAGTCAACATATACCCAAAAAACAAAATAGTAACCAAACTGCATTATTATAACATATGAATTACAACATGATGAGGCGAAAAATGAACCGTTTTTAGGGGGTCATTTAAGCCCGGAATTGAATTTATTTGATCAAATATTGCCCTAAATCGTCCCTTTTGTGATTTTAGGTACTTTGGGAGTGAATTCTGGAAAAGGAAGCATTTTGGACGTCTTTGGAGCATAAAAGTGAAGAAAACGGCAAAGACTTAATTTTCCATGCTGAGAACAGTACCTGACAGCATCAAGAAGGAAATTGTGACGGCGTCAGGAGTAAAATCCATGACGACCCAGTGAAAACCTGAAGGCGTCAAGAGAAGGGCGTCAAGAGTTATTTTGGTGACGGCCTGAAGATGGACTACACGTGATGGCGTCAAACCTAGATCTAGGCAGTCCGAGGAGTTTATTGGCGGCGAGATGACGGCGTCAGACATTTACTCTTGACGCCGTCACCTCACAAAATCTATATATACTTTTCTATTTTTCATTCATTAAGAGAGGAACTTGTGTGGAGAATTCTAGGGTCGAACCTAATAAACCCTTGGTCGTTTGTAACAGTATTTTCAAGGGTTTTCACCCCTTGAAACCTTTCATGTTCAATTAAGATAAGTCCTCTTTCAATTCAATCAATATGTCTATGTGTTGTTTGAATAGATCTTATGCTTGTCTTGATTTTAACATGCTAGGCTAGATCTCTCATGTGTTTGCTTAGATGTAATAAAACCTAGATGTTGATTATAGGTTGATTGCTTGTTTATAGTTGTAATGGATGAATGATTTCAATGTTAGGCTTAAGAAAACTGGCAGATCTCCATTGTGTAACTTGCTTGAACGTCTTAAGAAACATGAACCGATGTGTACTAGGTTTTTATGGTTGTATTTAATGCATGAGTGAATTCTAGTGATCCCATGTTAGGAGCTTCTTAACCGGCTCGACATAGGAGTGAAGTAGGAGCTTATAGGATTGGGGAAGTAAGTACGCCACCCCATGAATGGTATTAAGGAATAAAATCCGTCATCCACGCAACTGTAACAAGTAATTAACCTGTAAAAGATATCTAGGGAGTAGTGAAATCTAAGTAAACATAATTCTCCCATATATTGCTCACACCACTAGTATAATTTAGTTTATTTTCATTTTTAGTATTTTATTTTGATTGCATCTTTAGTTATTGGGTTAGTTGACTAGCAACTAATTCCGCCCAACTCCTTCAAAACCGAGATTTTTATTTGCTTTTCTAAAAACATAAAAATACAAAAAGAACCATCCTTCATCTCTACACCTAGTCTTTAGGTTTTCTAATCCTAGCGACACTATTCCTAAGTTGAACGATCAATCCCCCGGTACTTGTCATTATACTATACTACATCGATCAGGTACACTGCCTGGTGGGGGTTGTAAGCTTCTCGAGATCCATCGAGAGGTAAAGCCTGGTGCAATTCCCACGCATCAAGTTTTTGGCGCCGCAGCCTGGGGAATAGTTATTGTCTAGGTTAGAATTTCTTTTTATCAGGTCTACTTGCTAGATTCCTTTCTAGTAAGATTTTATTTTTATTTTTATAGGTCTTCTTTAGTCTATCTTTTCTTTGTGTCTTTGTTTGTAAAAACCTTTCCATTGACTATTCCGTTAGCCATTATGGAGAACGCGAATCCACCATACTACCAACCACGAAATTCACCCACTCCAAATGACATCTTGATGTTTAAACAACATGAGAATGAACCTATCTATGATGCATGGGCTCGTTTTAAATATTTACTCCGAAAAGTCCCTCATCATAATTTCGATCTGTGGTCCCAAATTGAAATATTTTACCATCGTGTCGACCACTATACCAAAATGGACATTGACCATGCCGCAAATGGGGACCTTTGGGGATTAAGTGTTAATGAAACATGGGAAACCATAGAGAATTGTGTCATACTTGCCAAAAAAATGGATAACCCAACAAACGTTGTTACGGATCAATTGATAGCAAGTTTAAGGGAACAAGCAAGAAGATTGTTTGGGGATAAGCGTATAGATGAGATAACTGGGTGCACGAAGTGGTTTGATTTCACCACAATACAAGCTGAGCACATTGGTAATTTTTATAAGATGGAGGATAGAGTTGAAAATTTAAGCCCACCAAGTACCCCACAAGTCCTACCATCATTTGAGGTACACACACCGCCCGTGACTTATTCGGATGAAGTAGATGAGACTTTAGGAATCCCAATTGAGGTAGAACCTTTGAACCAAACACAACTAGAGGATATAGGTTTGAATATTTATAATGATAACCTTACTCTTAGTCCTAGGGAAGTTCCCAGTTTTAATGAATCAGAGCCTCAACCAAAACCGTTACCTAATCTTCCATCCTTGGATGAAAATTTAGGAATTGAAATAGGTTCCGATCCACCCATCAAACCATATAATCCGGGTAGTCTTAGGAAAAAGGTAGTGGACTCTAAGCCTTGTAGAGAGGAAGCCAATATAGGAGTGGAAAATGACCTTATATGCTTACATCACCCATTTATGATTGATCACAAGAAACATTATGGGTTTAAACCGGGTTTATTAGGTCAAGATGGATTCCCAACTAGTAATCTCTTGAAGTTGATTGAAAATGATTCCTTTCTAGGAGAAAATCTTAATCCACCCATTAACCCGATTGAATTAGGTAAGGTTATGATGATAGGAGCACACCCCTTTGAGCATATAACTCATCCACCACACGTTCCTCACGAGGCATATTTCCACCCTAAGGGTGTGTATCGCTACTTCCACCCACACTTAATCCTAAGTGTAGGGAAAACTTCCCCTGTTTCCGTTAAATAGGGGTAGAGTCAGGCTCGTGACTCGAACAAAAACAAGCGCTTCTTTGGAGGCAACCCAAGCCCGTTTTTATTGGTTTTATTTGTTAGATTGTTTGTTTTATATTATTTGTTTCCGTATGCATGCTCTATTTTTATTATTGGTAGATCATGTTTCAAAACTAAAATGGTGAGAATACTTAATTTTGTCGTTTGGCTTTGTCTTAACTTCATCCAAGGGTATTTCGCAAAAGATAAGTGTAAGGGGAAACCCCAAATATGTTTTTAAGAAACAAAAATTGATCATGATTCTCCACAATATTAAGTGAACATGTATATTCGTATTTGTTAGAGTCAAATGCTTGTATCAAGTCATAATGATGTTTTGCAGGATTTTCCAGGAAGTAAGACGAAGTTTTTTCAAAAATTTTCCGGAAACTTAACATAAGAATTTCTGCAGGTCACTACTGACGGCGTCATGAGTTTACTCTTGATGGCGTCATGTGTAAAATTCTGGAAATTATACCAGTTTTGTTTTTCTAACGGAGTCTTAAAGTTTTTGTTAAATCTTTAGTTTTATAATCTCCAGGAAATCTGAAAACATCATTCCACAAGCATTATATCTTATTTTGTTTTCTAGGATTTGTTAGCATATATAGATTGCCGCCGATTTTACGCGAGGTTGCCTTGTCTGTTTTCTCAGGTTTAACAGGTTATGTATGACAAGAAGATGATTTATATTCTGGAAGGGAAGCTTTGATTGTTCATTTTCTTGGAGGAAGATCTAATCTGGCCACCTTATTATCCATACCGAGCGAATCAGGGGAGTATTTGATTTCATTCTTTTTACTTATTTCACTTTTACATTCTTTACTTGAACATTGGGGACAATGTTCATCCTAAGTGTATGGGGAGGGTAAAATGATGATACCTTATAGATACACTTTCGCTTGAGTTTGTTTATTTGATAGTAGATGTGTAATAAAACTATGAGAAATACTTGTTAGTGTAATTTTAGCGCCAAATTTAAATTTTTTTACAACATTTAGGAGTGAAACTTTAGCCATAGCAAGCGTCTCATGGATAGGAGATTGTATGACTAGCACAAAACCGTACCATTCAGAAAAATTTTCCACCCAAATATGTGAGGTTCGCCTTTAGATTTGATAGGAAAAGCATTTACTATTAGTGCTTATGAGTGTACCGGTAGCATTTAGATTCTAGAACTTGTGTTAGTGATGCATCCCGAGATCGCTAGTGAGACTACATTCGTGTAGTAGGATTTACTACATGATAAGAGGCATTAGGATCACTCTTGTGTTAAACCCGTATCATAATTACTTGACCATTTAAGTCATATTATTTGGCTAGTTAAGTCAATTAATTTTTCTCACACCCTTAGCGTGTACTCATTTTTAGTACACAAAACCCCTAGTACACCCTTCCGAGCCTATCTTTTCGTTTCTAACTTTAAGCATCTTACTTAAAGGAAGAATTTGTTACACCCCACTTAAATCTACAACCAAATCGCCTTAGCCTTCCGTGTATGCACTCATCTTTAGTGCATTATTGTTATTTATGAAACCCTTAGTTAATTATCTAATTGATTACATGGTTGCTAAGTCAAGTCATATCCTTGTACATATTGTTTTGGGACGATTGGGACTCATGGGTAAAGTACTTATTTATGGAGTAATGGGGAAGAACATCATATTATTACCCCCATATGTGCGTTAATCTTAAAAGTACTCCAAGTGTTTTGATTATCTTGATTCGAGTCATTAGATTAGTTTATTGTAAAGTATGTAAAAATTCAAGTGTAAGGGGAATGTTCATTCCTTATGATGTATTATTTTGGATGGTAGGGTAAGAGTGTATGCAAAAAAAAATAAAAAATAAATAAAAAATAAAAATAAATAAAAAATAAAAAATAAATAAAAAAACAGAAAAAGAAAAGAAAAAAAACATACGGACTACCATCACGTTTCATTCTATGTTCATTTTATGTTTTTGTTGTTTTTCATTTATTAGCTTAAGTCGAGTCTAGTCTTGGCTTAGCAACGCCACATTGTACATGTAATTGACCAAGATTATTAACTCGCCACCAGTAAAGACTGTCTATATCCAACAAAACCGTGTATTCCATATCCCTACACCTAACGTTATAACCCTTTAAAAGACCTCTTTGATAGTTTATCCTAGGTGCTTACGCCATGTGGTGGAGGTTTGATCCTTTCCCAAGCCTATGGTAATCCTTTTTGCTATGACAGGTAGTGAGAGATGTTTTCCATTTCCATATTGTGATATTACTTTATTACACCCGAGAGATGTGAGTATCTAAACACTATTTGTGAGGTGTTAGTGTATGACCTCCGTGCTTGTCTTTGGTCTTTAGTGGAATGATTATTTGTTGTAATTACATTTATATTAGTGTTAAATGACCCCTAACTTGTATTTTGACTAGAATAAAAGCGCATTTGCTTGAGGACAAGCAAATCTCAAGTGTAAGGGTATATGATGAGGCGAAAAATGAACTGTTTTTAGGGGGTCATTTAAGCCCGGAATTGTATTTATTTGATCAAATATTGCCCTAAATCGTTCCTTTTGTGATTTTAGGAGCATAAAAGTGAAGAAAACGGCAAAGACTTAATTTTCCATGCTGAGAATAGTACCTGACAGCATCAAGAAGGAAATTGTGACGGCGTCAGAAGTAAAATCCATGACGACCCAGTGAAAACCTGAAGGTGTCAAGAGAAGGGCGTCAAGAGTTATTTTGGTGACGGCCTGAAGATGGACTACACGTGACGGCATCAAACCTAGATCTAGGCAGTCCGAGGAGTTTATTGGCGGCGAGATGACAACGTCAGACATTTACTATTGACTCCGTCACCTCACAAAATCTATATATACTTTTCTATTTTTCATTCATTAAGAGAGGAACTTGTGTGGAGAATACTAGGGTCGAACCTAATAAACCCTAGGTCGTTTGTAACAGTATTTTCAAGGGTTTTCACCCCTTGAAACCTTTCATGTTCAATTAAGATAAGTCCTCTTTCAATTCAATCAATATGTCTATGTGTTGTTTGAATATATCTTATGCTTGTCTTGATTTTAACATGCTAGGCTAGATCTCTCATGTGTTTGCTTAGATGTAATGAAACCTAGATGTTGATTATAGGTTGATTGTTTGTTTATAGTTGTAATGGATGAATGATTTCAATGTTAGGCTTAAGAAAACTGGCAGATCTCCATTGTGTAACTTGCTTGAACGTCTTAAGAAACATGAACCGATGTGTACTAGGTTTTTATGGTTGTATTGAATGCATGAGCGAATTCTAGTGATCCCATGTTAGGAGCTTCTTAGCCGGCTCGACATAGGAGTGAAGTAGGAGCTTATAGGATTAGGGAAGTAAGTACGCCACCCCATGAATGGTAT